>BLSH010373765.1:553282-568741 GCA_018402905.1 Glandirana rugosa | reverse complement strand
CAAGTTGTATAGGCAAAGTGTCTTCCAGCCGCATAGAGCCATATTATTGTTATAAAATTTAGAACAATAATATGGCACTCTATGCGGCTGGAAGACACTTTGCCTATACAACTTGGAGATGATTTTAGAACAATAATATGGCTCTATGCGGCTGGAAGAAACTTTGCCTATACAACTTGGAGATGATTTTAGAACAATAATCTTTCCCTTAAAGCAACAGCTGGAACCTTTCCCTGTACAACTTGGAGATTATTTTAGAATCTAAAATCATCTCCAAGTTCTATAGGGAGAGGTTCCTGCTGTTGCTTAAAGGGACAGATTATTGTTTCTTGCACAAAATTAAAAAGTGCATCTACATTGCTGGTTTAAAAAAAAAAGGCGGTGAATTTCTTGCACAAAAATAAAAAAAACGGTGTTGGCTACCTCCTCCTCCTCCATCACCACTTTCACCGCCTCCTCAACCTCCAACTCCACATCCACCTCCATTTTTGATTGTTTTATGGGATTTTAGCTTAAAAATTATTTTAAGTTATTTCCCTATCCCCATTTCTTTGTAGGGCACTTGTCTGACTCTTACCCCCATTTCTTTCCTTTTGCAGACCTCTAGGACTTGCCAGGACTTTTCTACAGCCATGTTTGTGCTTAAAAGTTCGGGTCCCCATTGATTTCAATGGGGTTTGGGGTCCGGGACAAAGTTTGGGTCAAGTCCGGTCCCGAACCTGCCGAACCCGGACTTCCAGAGGTTCGATCAACTCTAAATACAATATATTGCAGTAAAAATTCACTGATGCACTACAATATACTGCAGCAAAGATGCACTGATGCACTACAATATACTGCAGTAAAACTGCACTGACGCAATACAATATACTGCGGTAAAACAGCACTGATGCATTACAATATGCTGCAATAAAACTGCACTGATGCACTACAATATACTGCAGTAAAACTGCACTGATGCTCTTCAATATACTGCAGTAAAACTGCACTGACACACTGTAATATACTGTAGTAAAACTGCACGGTTCCACTACACTGACACACTTCAATATACTGCAGTAAAACTGCATGGACACACTACACGGATACACTTCAATATACTGCAGTAAAACTGCATGGACTCACTACACTGACACACTTCAATATACTACAATAATACTGTGCAGATGCACTAGACTGACACAGATCAATATATTGCAGTAAAACTGCATGAACGCACTACACTGATGCTGCACTATCACTATATTCACACTGCACTGACATTCTACACTCACAATAGAATCTCAATAGCACACTATAGCACATTAACTCACTAGTAGCAATGAACAGAGCCCTGTTGTATCTATCTCTACTCCAATATCACACTGCAAATGGCTCCTCTTGGAAGGAACCTAATATAGTGCGGGGTGGGTCTATAAGCAATGAACCATGATTGGCCTAATTCATCATGCCTCTCTCCAATCATGGTTCTGACAGTGTTCTGTGTCCTGATTGAGCAAAGCCTTCAATGCTTCAGCCAATCAGAGCTTAGAATGCACTGTGCGGTGCGCGGTGTATTGTGGGGTGTTCGGCATGCCTCTTCTAAAAATGATGCACAAAAAAGCCTGCAAACAATTTGCTGAAGACAAGCAGACTAAGGACTTGGGTTACTGGAACCGTGTCCTGTGGTCTGATGAGACCAATATAAATGTATTTGATTCAGATGGTGTCAAGCGTGTGTGGTGGCAACCAGGTGAGGAGAACAAAGACAAGTGTGTCCTGTCTACAGTCAAGCATGGTGGTGGCAGTGTAATAGTCTGGGGCTGCATGAGTGCTGCCGGCACTGGGGAGCTAGCGTTCATTGAGGGAACCATGAATGGCAACATGCACTGTGACATACTAAAGCAGAGCATGATCCTCTCCCTTCAGAGGACTGGGCCACAGGGCAGTATTCCAACATGATAATGACCCCAAACACACCTCCAAGATGACCACTGCCTTGCTAAAGAAGCTGATGGTAAAGGTGATGGACTGGCTAATCAAGTCTCCAGACCTAAACCCTAAACCCTCCAGACCTAAAACCCCATCTGTGAAGCATCTTCAAACTGGAGGTGGAGGAGTGCAAGGTCTCTTACACTCACCAGCTCTGTAATGTCCTCATGGAGGAGTGGAAGAGGACTCCAGTGGCAACCTGTAAAGCTCTGGTGAACTCCATGCCCAAGAGGTTTAAGGCAGTGCTGGAAAATAATGGTGGACATTTTCACTTAGGGGTGTACTCACCTTTGTTGCCAGTGGTTTAGACATTAATGGTTGTGTGTTGAGTTATTTTGAGGGGACATCAAATTTACACTGTTATAAAAGCTGTACACTCACTACTTTACATTGTAGTAAAGTGTCATTTCTGTAGTGTTGATGTTGTTCACATGAAAAGATATAAGATATTTACAAAATGTGAGGGGTGTACTCACTTTTGTGAGATACTGTATATAATTATAACTCATAATAAGGATAGAAGATGTCTAAGAGACGTAACACAGAGACTGGATGCCCAGAAGTAAGATAAAAGTCCGGACTAGGGATGGGCCGAACTCCCTCCCACCCCTCCCCCCGCTGTTTGTTTTGCACCAGAACATCCCAAACAGGAAAAAAAGTTCTAGCGAACATGCAAATTCTATTAAAGTCTATGGGACACAAATGAAAAAGCAAATGTCCTCATTTTAAAGGCTTATATGCATGTTATTGCCATAAAAAGTGTATGAGACCTGGGAACTGTCAATGCAAAAAAAAAGTTTTCAAAATGATCGTTTTGAAAGGAGCAGTGATTTTAATGATGCTTAAAGTTAAACAAGAAAAATGAAAAATACCTTTAAATGTTGTGCCTGGGGGGTCCCCTTATTTTGACTGTAAAGTGGTTCATCTGTACAATGTATAGAACCTGCTGCAGCAATAATGACATTTCTTAAGGAAAAAATGCAATTTAAACTTTCTTGTGGCTGTAATGTATTGCCAGCTGCCGGCAATACAGATAAAAAAAAAATTAAAAATGGCATAGGGCCCCCCAGTCCATACCAGGCCCTTCGGGTCTGGTATGGATTTTAAGGGGAACCCCACGCCAAAATTAAAAAAAATGTCGTGGGATCCCCCCAAAATCCATACCAGACCCTTATCTGAGCATTCAGCCTTGCAGGTCAGGGAAAGGGGGGATGAGCGAACTCCCCTTTTCTGAACCATACCAGGCCACACGCCCTTGACATGGGAGTGGGTGTTTTGGGGCAGGGACCTCTTCCCAACAACCCTGGGCTGTGATTGTCAGGGTCTGTGGGTGGGGTGTTTATCAGAATCTGGAAGCCCCTGGATCCCAGCCCCCCATGTGAATGGGTATCAGGTACATCGTACCCCTACCCATTCTCCAAAAAGTGTCAAAAAGTCAGAAACACAGGAAAGGTTTCTTTACAAAAATAGTATCTCTCGGTGTATATCCGACCTGAGGCCACCGGCCATCCGTCTCCTCTCTGATTTGAAGTTCTTATATAGGCAAGGGGTGGGCCTCCCGGTTACATCACCTAGTGGCACCACCCCTTATGACATCACATTACATTGCGTGACTTCAGAAGGGGGTGGTGCCCCCGGGTGATGTAGTCCCAAAGCACCCTCCCCATGTTGAGGGCAAGCATCCTGGTATGGTTCACTCAGCACCCCCTTTCCTGGCCTGCCAGGCCAAATGCTCAGATAAGGATCTAGTATGGATTTTGGGGCAGACCCCATGCCATTTTTTAAAATAATTTGGTGTGGAGTTCTCCTTAAAATCTATACCAGACCCAAAGGGCCTGATATGGATTTTGGGGGGTCCCCATGCCCTTTTTTCTGATTAATTCTGACATAGGGTTTCCCTTAACCACTTCAATACCAGGCACTTAGAACACTTCCCTACCAGACCAATTTTCAGCTTTCAGTGCTGTTGCGATTTGAATGAGAATTGCGCGGTCGTGCGACTCTGTACCCAAACAAAGTTTTTATCATTTTGTTCCCACAAATAGAGCTTTCTTTTGGTGGTATTTGATCACCCCTGCGGTTTTTATTTTTTGCGCTATAGAAAAAAAAAAGACTGAAAATTTTGAAAAAAAAACATTTTTCTTTGTTTCTGTCACAAAAGTTTGTATAAAGTACATTTTCTCCTTCACTGACGGGCACTGATGTGGCTACACTGATGGGCACTGATGAGGCTACACTGACGGGCACTGATGAGGCAGTACAGATTGGCACTGATGAGGTGGCACTGATAAGGTTGCACTAATGATGGGGCACATATACAGCACTGATGGGCGGCACTGACAAGCAACACTGACGGGCACTGATACGTGGCACTGATATGTGGCACTGATGGGCACTCCTAGGCGGCACTGATAAGTGGCACTGGGCACTGATGGGCACTGATAGGTGGCACTTTTAGGTGGCACAGGTGGGCACTTTTAGGTGGGACAGGTGGGCACTTTTAGATGGCACAGGTGGGCACTGATAGGTGACACAGGTGGGCACTGATAGGTGTCACAGGAGGGCACAGGTGGGCACTTATAGGTGGCAGTGGTGGGCACAGGTGCAACAAGCACTGTTAGGGATGGCACTGGCAGGCATCATACATGGGCACAGTGCCATCCCTACAGTGCACAATAATGCCCTTACCTGGTGGTCTAGTAGGGGCTCCCTGGTGGTCCTGGGCGGCCTCTGATTTCCTTCCCTGGTGGTCCTGGGCGGCCTGTGTGTGATGTCCGGGGGGGGGCTCCCAGATTGTCCTGATCCGGCTCCCTGGTGGTCCAGTGGGGTGATCCTGAGGGTGGCTGCGCTGATAAATGTTCAGCGCAGCCCCCCCTCTGTCAGGAGAGCAGCCGATCGGCTCTCCGCTGCTCAGGTTTCCGCTGCTGCAGACCTGAGCAGAGGAAAAGCCGATCAACGGCTCTTCCTATTTACACTGTGATCAGCCGTGATTGGTCACGGCTGATCACATGGTAAAAGGCTTCGGATCGAAGCCTTTTACCTCATTCAGTAATGCGGTGGGTCAGCCTGACCCACAGCACCACCGATCGCCACGATGCGCGCCCCCAGGGGCGCGCGATCGCGGATTATCCTGAGGACGTCAATAGATGTCCAGTCAGGATAATGAACCCCCCGCCCGGACGTCATTTGTCTATACGCCAGGCGGGAAGTGGTTAACCACTTCTATACAGGGCACTTTTATCCCCTTCCTGCTCAGACCAATTTTCAGCTTTCAGTGCTCATCGGCATCTATGGGAAATTTTGGTCAGCTTGATGTGACACTGCTCCCGCTTTTTAAAGTGATTGTAAAATCTTGTGTTTTTTTAACCACTTCAGCCCCGGAAGGGTTTCACACTTTAGGACCAGACCACTTTTTGCGATTTGGCACTGCGTCGCTTTAACTGACAATTGCACGGTCGTGCGACGTTGTACCCAAACAAAATTTGCGTCCTTTTTTTCCCACAAATAGAGCTTTCTTTTGGTGGTATTTGCATCATTTCTGATCGCTGCTATAAACAAAAGAAGAGCGATAATTTTGCAAAAAAAACAAACAAATTTCTTACTTTTTGCTAAAATACAAATCCAAAAAAAAAATATAAAAAAACATTTTTTCCATCGGTTTTGGCCGATTTATATTCTTCCTCATATTTTTGGTAAAAAAAAATCGCAATCACAAGTAAACACGTTAATCTTTGGTGATATTTACAGTTAGAAGGTGAGTATACATAGTCAAGTCAAATATACAGTTTATAGTATATAGTATAAGGGTCTGACAATTCGGTATGTTCACATTATGCTAGGTACCATGTTGCCCACAGTTTAGAGTACTTATTGTATGTCAATGAGTTGGTTGCTATTGCCTTTTCGTATAACCTGTTGCTATTTGCTCTTTCAATTGTTTCTGAGATGTTTGGGGCCATATCTGATTTCCACTTGGAAAGAATTGTGGAGCATGCTGCAAGCAATATGTGGTTTGTTACTGTGTGGTACTCTGAGGGAAGTTTGTCTATCCCAATGTTTAGAATCGTCATTGAGGGGTTGGGGTTTTTTAGAATTCCTGTAGTTCTGGAGATTAACTGGAACACTTGTGTCCAGAAGCTTGTTAATGCTGGACAACCCCACATTACATGCAGCAAACTACCCACTTGGCCGCACCTTCGCCAGCATAGGTTAGATTGGGAGGGTGAGAATTTGGACAGTATATACGGGGTATAGTACCATCTGTTTAGTATTTTTAGCGTCATTTCCCAGTGGGAAGTACAATGGGAGGACTAGATTATTGAGTTTAAAGCCTCTTTCCACATCTCTTCAGTATATTTCTGTCCTATCTCGCTCTCCCATTTCTCTATGCAACTGGATTTGTGAAATTGTGAAGTGTTTTGTAGGATTTGGTAGAGGAAAGACACTCCTTTCACTTGAGGTATTCGCCCGTTGAGGAATTCCCAGACCTTAGGGTGGGTTTGCAAGTTTTTAAGAGGATGTTTAGTTAGAAGGTGTAATATGCAGACTGTCGTATACATTGTGTGGGTGTGGAGCTTATATTCTTTTGTTATTAATTCTGCTGTTTTGAGTTCTGTTTTATGATAGAATTGTTTCACCTCTGTGATTCCTGCTTCTCTCAGTGGTTTGGTATCTAGCATGGGGATTAGACCAGTAGTGTAATGGGTAATTCTGTTGTGGGTAAGATGTCTTTAAGCGCATACTTGGATGAGATATGCCTCCAAGCTATAATAGAAGTTAGAGTTGTGGCTGGAAGTGATGTTTGGTGCCAAGGTATCCATAGGTCACTGATCAAAAGTAGAGGAAGGTTCTTGGTTGGGACGAGGGCTGTTTCTATTTCTACCCATAGTGGTTTTTCACCCTCAGCCAGCCAGTGTCTAGTGTGGGCAAGGTGTGAAGCCCAGTAATAGTTTTGTATATCTGGTAGTCCTGCTCCACCCGCCTTCTTATTTTTAGTAAGAGGTGCTGTCGCACATCTTGCCTTTTTACCTGCCCATATAAAGTTGTGTAGGAGGGACTGTAATGTTTTGATTTGTTTAGATGGGATTGTGAGTCCTAAGTTACGAAACATGTAGGTGATCTGTGGTAGTATTGTCATTTTGAATGCAGCTATTTTGCCTCCCCAAGATAGCATGACATGGGATATTCTTTTCAGTTCGTTGGTGATTTTGTTTATTAGGAGTGACATGTTTAATGGGATTAGTTTATTTATTTGGTTTGTAAGCATTATGCCTAGGTATTTTATGCTCCCAGAGCTCCATGAGAAAGGGGTATGGGTTTGTAGCTTATTTATTACATCTGGGTTTACACCTAGGTTTAGTATTTCGGATTTAGAGATAAATAGTATGATATATCTCCAAAGTGTTGTAGCGTGTGGTATGTTGCCGGTAGAGATTTCGGGGGATTGGTTAATGTTAGAATTATGTCGTCTGCAAAGAGGCTAATCTTGTGGACCGAGTGCTGGAAGGTGAATCCTGATATGTTTTTATCCGTTCTTATGAATTCTGCTAATGGTTCGATGGCTAAATTAAAAATGGTAGGGGATAGCGGGCATCCTTGGCGTGTCCCGTTTGTTATCTGGAACACTTTGGAAAGTGTACCTGATGTGAAGACCTGTCCCGAGGGGTTGCTATATAGAGATAGGATAGCGGAGCGTATAAATCCTGAAAAGCCGAATTTTGTGAGTACCTGCGTTATGTATCCCCAGTGTACTCTGTCGAACGTCTTCTCTGCGTCCAAAGTGAGGAGCAGAGAAGGCGTTCGGCTTTTATTCGCGTGGTCAATAATATTTATTATCTGTCTTACTGCGTCTGATGTTTGCCTCCCCTCTACGAAGCCAGTTTGGTTCCTCTTGATAAGTCCTGGGATTAATTTCATTATTCTTTTAGCTAGTAATTTAGCCAATATTGGCTTCGGAATGGTAACAACGTAAGCCTTTAACATTTCCTGAGGTAGTGCGGACTCTTCTGCCAATTTCGCAAATACTTTAGTTAGATGTGGGGTCAATTCCTGTTGGAAAAGTTTATAATATTCGTTGGGGAGACCATCAGGTCCAGGAGATTTTCCGATGGGTAGTTGTCTAATCGTTTCTAGCAGTTCTCGTTCGTTGATAGGGGCGTTGAGTTCCTGCAGTTGTTGTGCCGTGAGAGTCTAATTTGGTTAGGAAGTCTCTGATTTTTCCTAGGGATGGTTGGGGGGTGTTTGGGTCATCTCTTAGGTTGTAGAGGGTGCTATAGTAATTGGCGAATTCGTCTGCGATTGCTTGGGGATGCGTTATTTTATGTGAGGAGGATTTGTCCAGTAGATATGGAATTCTGGCTTTGGCTTGTTTGGCCTTAATTTGGTTAGCTAGGTGTTTACCCGCTTTGTTGGCATGGGTGTAGGAGGTTAGTTTTAGTCTCCTCATGAGGTGGTCATGTTGTTCAGCTAAATGATTCCTAAGTTGGGTTCTCAATTGTGATAGGGAGTTGGCGAGTGGTAATGATGGGATTTGTTTGTTTATTGAATCTAATCTGTGAATTTCTGCTAATAGTTCTTTTAATTTGGCATCATATTTTTGTTTGCCCTCGAGCTTTGCTGGATACAGATACCCCTAATGTAAGGCCTTGTGTGCACTCCACAAGGACCAAATATTCGAGACTGAGTCGGTATTTATTTGGAAGTAATCTCTGAGGCTATGGCTTTTTTTTTTTTTTTCTCCAACAAGATTTTATTTAGCATTCAGTATTCAGGTTATACACAAACATATTCCAGTATAAAATTTTCCCATGAATAGCAGTATATATATACGTACATCTTTTTGTAATACAGTCGCATATTACCTGCTAATACAAGTTTACACTGCAAGGTACGGCTTGTGAGTATTCGAAATCTGGGAGACCCTTAGGTATCCTTCTTTGTCCAATCAGCTTTAAAGGAGTTGTAGAAGGAGCATCAAAAAAAAAAAAAAAAGGAAAAAAAGGGGGGGAGGGGGGAAAGGAAGAAGATGGGGTCGGGGTGAGGTTGAAAAAAAGGGGAGGGAGAAGGGGTAAGGGGTTAGAGAAAAAGAAGGTAGGAAGAGGAGGGCAGGGAGGGGCATCTCCCAGTCTCTCCCTCACATCAGTGACTCCCGAACTTGGGGAGTGTGTCTTTTGGCTTGTAGGAAGCAGATGAGTACTTTGAGCTTGTATCTATCCCATTATCTAGGATTCATGTTAAATCTCGGTATTTCTGGGTGTGTTTAAACTCCAGCCAGTCGCCCCATATTTTTGTAAATTTAGCGATATCGTCTTGGGATATGTGGATCAACTCCTCAATCTCTGCAATGCGATTCGTGCGGTATAACCACTCGGCAATGGTGGGTAAAGATAGCGTTCTCCATTGCATTGGTATGCACATTCTTGCGGTGTTTACCATGTGCATCACCGCCGATTTAAAATATGGTTTTTTAGGGATTTTCTTCAGATGCAGTAAAAATTGGCCAGGTACCAAATCCAGTTGTACTTTTGTGATCTGTTGGATTAGGTCGCATACTCCTGTCCAGAATGGCTGGAGGAGAGAGCATTCCCACCATACATGTAGGAATGTCCCCCTCTCCCTGTCACACCGCCAGCATCTATCAGAAATTGAAGGATAGAATTTGTGCAGGAGGTCAGATGTTCTGTACCAACGCGTTTTAAGCTTATATCCATTTTCTTGAGTGGACACATTTAAAGATCCTTTATGAATATACAAGTGGATACTGTCCCATTTCTCTTGGTCTAGCTCCTCTCCCACCACCTCCCTCCAGAAAGCCTGTTCTGATTTCAACTCTGCCTTCAGTTCCATCGACATGGAGTGTTGGATAGCCGCTATTGTATGTGTCTGAGGGGTTGTGCGTGTGCACAGGGACTCAAAGAGGGTCAGGGGTCTAGTGAAGTGTTCTCTGTAAGTTTTGTCATTCAGGAAATGTTTTAGCTGCATGTATGACCAAAATGGAAAAGTTGCCGTGGCGCTGAGTTCTGCCACTTCTGACTGTCGTAGGAATTTCCCCCTGCGGAAAAAGTGTTGCGCTCTCATATCTGACTGTGGCCATTCCATTTTGTCAAAGGAGCCAGACATCCCTGGAGGGAAATCTGGGTTTCCTCGTATGGGAGTAAGTGGGGACCACCTGCTTGAGACGGAGCTGGAAGAGCATGCCCCCCCAAATACCTGGAGGGTTGCTCCTACGAGAGGATGTGTCAAGACCTCTCCTGGGAGTGTTTTCTTATGGTGTGCTTTTCAGGTCTGTTTGGGTTATGTTCTTCTCTAACTGTACCCAGCTTTTGTGCTCAGCGTGTACTGACCAATCCACTATTCTCGCTAAGTGTACAGCACAGTAATACCTGTGGAGGTCTGGAAGCCCGATACCACCCTCGGATTTTGGCAAGATCAGTTTCGACCAGGCTATACGAGCCGGCTTATTTGCCCATAGGAATTATGGGAAATGGTTTTTGCGTGTAATGGGTCCTGCAGGATCTTAACATTACATCTCCAGACCCTGGATCCCCCCTTCGGGGCATCCTCCTCCAGCGACATGAGTATAGCTGCATGATCTGACCATGTTATATCTTTTATGAAAGAGGAGGATGTCCTCTGGAGAAGCCACAGGTCCGCCACATACATATCGATTCGGGAGTACGTACGATGTCTGGAGGAATAGAAAGTATAGTCTCTCTGTGTGTCATGCATACACCTCCAGACATCATACAACCCCATGAAGCAAATGTTGAAGGGAAATCTGCCTTCCCTTAGGCTCAGATGAGGTGTCTATGCTAGGATCATTTGTTAAATTAAAGTCCCCACAAAGCAAAAGGTGACCATACTTACAGGCTGAGAGTCTTTTAAATAGTCTGCGGAAAAAGCGGATCTGGTGTACGTTTGGTGCATATATAGTTACCAATGTCAGCGGAATGTTGTTAATGTATAGTATTATGAACCTTCCCTCTTCATCCAGGGTAGAGAATTTCAGGCTGAAAGCTACTGAGTTCTTTATAGCTACCATCACTCCTCTCTTTTTCTTTCGGGCGTTGGCTAGGAAAATATGTGGAAAGTTTTTGTTGACGCAGGGTGGGTGATCATTTGCTTGGAAGTGTCCGCATTAACTGTCCGTGCCTCTTTCCATACAGAGTATCTCTTAACCGGATTGTTTAGACCGTTGGCATTGATTGAAAGAAACTTGATAGTCATTTACTTAATTGGGGAAGTCTTCTTGGTATCTTCAGATATGTGTGTATATACACCTATTCAGGATATTGGTCAGTGTGGGGATTATTTCACCCTGTAAAGCCCTTATGTTGTGTGCTGCCGCTGGATAGCCAAACTTTGCAAACAGATAAAAAGGGGACCTAAAAAAACTGGTCCGAAAACAGAACGATCTGTTAATTAGGTAGTAGGGGCCATTGGATATATTTGTCATCCTTGGCCTGGGACATGTGGTGTGGTTTGCTTGTATTATGATCAGTTGCATCCATTAACGATTAATTTCTTTTTGGCTGATCTTTTCCTGTTGACCGTTTGCCATTCTTTTTCCAGGTTCTCAAGTAGGCTAGGTGGTGGTGGAGGCATTGCACTGTCCGAAAGGATTCCCCATTTCTTTAGTACACTAATACCCTCTTCTAAGGTTGACACTGGGGTTGTAGAGCCGTTGTAGGTAATTATCAAGGTAGCAGGGTATTTCCATTTGTGGGGCACCAAATGGTTTCTGAGGGCTTTCATTACCATTGCTAGATTTTTGCGTCTCATCATAGTGAATCTGGAGAGGTCTGGGAGCATCTGAATCTCTGCATATTCAGGTAGGTTTTTTGTTATTCTGAAGGAAGTGATAATTGTCTCTTTGGCTTGGTAGTAATGCATCTTTAGGATTACATCTCTTGGTGTGTCGGGTGGGAGATAGGCTGGCTTCGGTAGCCTGTGCACTCTATCTATGGTAAGGTCTGCTGCTGAGAGTGTTGGTGTGATTTTAGAAAATAGTGTGGTAGTAAATGCATGTAGCTGATCGTGCTGCACTTTTTCGGGTATACCTCTCAGTTTAATGTTGCACCTTCTCAATCTATCCTCTAGGTCAGTGACCTTAGCCTTGAGCCATTCAATGTCTTCTGAGTGATTATCGTGAGCATCAACCATGGTATTGAATGCAGTGACATAGTTCTCCATATTGTTTTCAACGTCAGAGACCCTGTCTCCCAAATCGTGTATTTCCCGTTGAATATGATGCATACAGTCTTTTAAGTCTGCTTGTAATGAGGAACGCAGCAACAGGAGCATATTTTTCAAAACTTCGTCCGATATAGGCTGCCCAGAGGTGGGAAACGTAGCAATCGGATCCACGGCTACTTGAGCAGCGCTAGAGATGGAGGTCTGGTTTGGGCCTAGCTCCATCTCCGCCTCGTCATTGGGAGCTGCCTCTCTACGTGGCTTCATTTTTGCCGGGCTTTTCGTAGACGGTGACGAGGAGCCTGAGGAGTCCCCGCTATCCAGGTTTCCTACCTGGAGCGTCTGGGAGGACGGAGCTCTCTGTGTTCGGTCTCCGGTCGTTCCGGGGTTTGCGAGCTGCGGCCTCGCGGCGCCGCCATTTTGATAGTGTCTTTTGCCTGCAGGGTGGAAGAAGCTGGCCAATTTTTGTATCTGCGCCTGATGTTTCTTTCGGCGTGTCATCCCTGCGGGTTCGACGGTCTCGCCCCGGTGCTCACCGCTCAGTGGGATTCATGGATGCGCCTGAATGTTACTTTAGTCCCGGGTGGCCGTGCGGAGCGATGGACTTATGCAGCCATACACCTCGCTGATCCCCACGCCCCTGCCCCATATGTCTTTCTAATCTGCCAGACACTTGATTTACTAAATCTAGAGAGTGCAAAATCTGGTGCAGCTCTGCATAAAAACCATCAGCATCAGCTTCCATTTTTTTTCTGTCTAAACTTAATTGAACAAGCTGAAGTCAGAAGATGATTGGCTACCATGCACTGCTGCACCAGATTTTGCACTCTCCAGTTTTAGTAAATCAACCCCTTTGTATGTCTGTGACAGCATGTAAACATTCATTTTTTCACAAGTACTGAGTTTCAGCTGCCTTCTGTGAGCTTTCTCATTGAATCAATATATGTTGCAGTGCACTTTGAATAAAGGCTCTTTGGAACATGGGTTTTTATAGGGAGGGGCTGGTATATTGGAAAAACCCCATTGCATGGCCACAGTTCAGAGGCCAGAAAGTACAATATTTTGTGGAGAAAAGGCAGACAATTAAAGTTGAATTTAAAGTTTATCCCTACATAATGCAAAGTAGTGACATTTTTGGACTATCCATATGCACACTAAGATGTAAAAAATATTTTTAGTAGAGTTAAATTAAAATCACTTTTAAAAGGGGAGTTTTCATTTAATTTAAAACAAATAAGTGCTTGTTTCAGGCATTGCCACATTAAAAATTTACTGATTAAAGATTTACATATTTTCAGCCAGTTGTGGTACATTTGAAGCTGTTCTTCTTTTTGCAGTTTTTTTGCAAAGTATAGGTACCCTGTAACTATAGCACAACATTTCATTTGTAGTGTCCATTTTCCAGCTATATTCTTTTCAATGTTGAGTACCAGTATCTCCAATTAACAATAAAGGAAACTAAGATACAATATTCTATGGTATATGGCAGTAGGTGAATTTATTTCTAGCAAAATTTACTACATGTAGACAGGCAAATTTGAACCGTTTTATTAAAAGACTACTGATTTAAGTTGACCATCTAATTTCTTGGCTATTACAGTAGTTGTATGTCTATGATCATAATCTCTGAGTTTTAAAGCTTACTCATATATAATGGGATATGGCATATCATTTATATAAATGTGCTATTAATACCAAATGAATTAATTAGGAATAGTTATATTGCATTGACTACTAAATGAATTAATAATATTATAGCAGAACGCTTAACCTAAAATGTTTTGGAAAATGTCTGTCACATAAAATTCTAATGGTAACAATTCATGTCAAATTGATGTGACTTTCTAAAATACCAATGAAAATTTTTTTTTAATATCTTTTTTTTTTTTTATATAGATGTAGAATTAACTTGGCAAAGAAGGAATGTATTGCACAATGTTTAAATAAACACATTGCCAAAAATTCATTACCAAATTTTTAATAATCGTGTTGACCTGAACATTTATGTAATGGTATCCTGTACTTAAGCGTTCCAATTATTATACAGTACTTATTATAATTATTATATTTATTACTAATCTGCATGCAAAATATTCCAGAATATGCTACATTTTTCTTTCTCAAAGGGACCTCCCTAAACATACACAGATCTTGATAGGTTGTATCACTACTTTGGACCATGCACCTGTAATTGAATTTCCATAATGTGTAGTTCAAGCAGTGGAATTGCATCAGTCAGGTCAGTCAGATACACACCTACTTTCTAATGGTACAATCTTGCAAGGTCCCTTGCCATCACTGGCATCTTCTCCCCAACATGATTGGCTGGTGCAGGATGACTTCACTCCTGTACATGCACTGGTACTGTGCCAGAAATGTATACAGAAATGCACAAGAACAGCTCCGTGTACATTTTGCAGAGAATTGCGAACAGGTAGACAAGTGTATTTTATTGTAGAAAATGCATTGCATGTCTCTTCTGCATAAAGAACCTGCCTGTTCACAATTTTTTTTGCCTTTAGTTCCACTAAATCTATCATTATTGACAGATGCTTGTGCCCAAACTAAGATCTCAAAATCTGTGACCACTTTTTCAAAATCATTGACACATCCAACGTTTCTCAATTGAGCATGAGAAGCTCCTAAGTGTTAAATTAGAGGGGAGTTAAAGCATTTGTTACCCCAAAATATTGCTAATATGTGCTTGCTGTACCATTTACAGTACTTGTATGAGAAAGTATCCTGTTCTCTTTGTATTGCTTCCTTTGTGTGAAATCCCTGGTGTTCTGCCAGCCCATCTGCTTTCCTATTAAAATAGACCACACTAAGCAGGAGAACACACTGTTGTCAGTTCTCTAGACGTGTTGGGAACTTATTCTGATGTGCCCCCACTGTGCAGCCATTCACTGGGAATCTCAGTTTGCTGCTGCTTCTCCACCCCCCCCCCCGTCTTATTCAAGGGTTGTGCAGATCTCTTGACTGTTGTCACACAAGAGGACGAATCACACCAGATAAAATTATCCTTTCGTCTACCCGACCGTCTTGTGGTCCCTAAAGTGTGTTTCCTTCGTTATGTTTCTCTTGTCCTATGAAAGAGTATGTTCATGACATTTACCATGTCGTTCGTGTATAATCGTTATAAAACCCCATTGTTTACGAAATTGAGGGGAGATTAAATTGTGAATCCTCGAAGAGTACGAGTTAACTCTTTGCAACCTACACAGTTACTAAAACTTTTTCACCAGTGTCTAAAACTCTAGAATCAAACCCGTGTTCGTAGACAGTTATTACTATCTA
>BLSH010373765.1:506737-533385 GCA_018402905.1 Glandirana rugosa | reverse complement strand
TCCTCACAGCACCGACAGGAACCTCTCCCTACTCCAGTATGAGATGATTTTAGAACGATAATCTGTCCCTCACAACACCAACAGGAACCTCTCCGTACACCAGTATGAGATGATTTTAGAACGCTAATCTGTCCCTCACAGCACCGACAGGAACCTCTCCCTACACCAGTATGAGATGATTATAGAACGATAATCTGTCCCTCACAACACCGACAGGAACCTCTCCCTACACCAGTATGAGATGATTTTAGAATGATAATTTGTCCCTCACAGCACCGACAGGAACCTCTCCCTACTCCAGTATGACATGATTTTAGAACGATAATCTGTCCCTCACAGCACCGACAGGAACCTCTCCCTACACGAGTATGAGATGATTTTAGAACGATAATCTGTCCCTCACAGCACCGACAGGAACCTCTCCCTACACCAGTATGAGATGATTTTAGAACACTAATCTGTCCCTCAGAGCACCACCAAGAACCTGTCCCTACTCCAGTATGAGATGATTTTAGAACGATAATCTGTCCCTCACAGCAGCAACAGGAACCTGTCCCTACTGCAGTATGAGATGATATTAGAACACTAATATTTCCCTCACAGCATCAAGAACCTCTCCCTAATGCAGTATCAGATGATATTAGAACGCTAATCTTTCCCTCACAGCACCAGGAACCTGTACCTAATGCAGTATCAGATGATATTAGAACGCTAATCTTTCCCTCACAGCACCAGGAAACTGTCCCTAATGCAGTATCAGATGATATTAGAATGCTAATCTTTCCCTCACAGCGACAGGAACCTGTAGCTAATGCAGTATCAGATAATATTAGAATGCTAATCTTTCCCTCACAGCACCGCCAGGAACCTGTCTCTAATGCAGGATAAGATGATATTAGAACGCTAAACTTTCCCTCATAGCACCAGAACCTGTACCTACTCCAGTATCAGATGGTTTTAGAACGCTAATCTTTCCCTCACAGCACCGCCAGGAACCTGTCTCTAATGCAGGATGAGATGATATTAGAATGCTAATCTTTCTCTCACAGCACCAGGAACCTGTACCTACTCCAGTATCAGATGCTTTTAGAACGCTAATCTTTCCCTCACTGCACCGGCAGGAACCTATCTCTAATTCAGAATGAGATGATATTAGAACGCTAATCTTTCCCTCACAGCACCAGGAACCTGTACCTACTCCAGTATCAGATGGTTTTAGAACGCTAATCTTTCCCTCACAGCACCGCCAGGAACCTGTCTCTAATGCAGGATGAGATGATATTAGAACGCTAATCTCTCCCTCACAGTGGCGGCAGCATCCTCTCCCTACTCCAGTACAAGACGATGTGACACGCGGCACTACGTGATTCCAGCTCATATAGAAGCTGGGTCACATGATGCACTAGCCAATCACAGCCATGCCATTAGTAGGCATGGCTGTGATGGCTTCTAAGGGCAAACGAGTGAAACACTTGTTGATAGGCTGCCCTGCAGCTATTCAACAGGCGCCAAAAATAGTCTGGGTCACATAATGCACTGGCCAATCACAGCCATGCCATTAGTAGGCATGGCTGTGATGGCTTCTAGGGGCAAACGAGTGAAACGCTTGTTGATTGGCTGCCCTGCAGCTATTCAACAGGCACCAAAAAATACCCGAATACCGAACCCGATCCCAGACTTTTTTTGAAATCTCCGGGCTTGGGTTCGGGGCACGGACCCGAACTTTACAGTCCGAGTTCGCTCAACTCTAGTCGTAAACACTTTATAATGATGGCACAGATACAAGTAATACAGATACATTTAAATTGCAATAACAATAATACAGTCAAAACAATAGATTGCATCTCCCGGGGGGGGGGGTAATCAGTGTAAACTCTAAGAAAAGGGGCTTAAGAGACAGCAAACTAACATTGTCCAAACCAAACTCCAGAGCTCCAATCATCATACAGCCACACATAAAAGGTGATAATTCTATGTCATGAACCATGAGGTTATTTATTAAATACTAGTGTCTGCATCACTTCCAGGTCCAAACAGAAAACCGTTAAAGGGGAGTCGCTTGTTGTAAGCCTAGGAAGTATGAAGATAAGGGAAGAAAAAATCAAAAAGTTAAAATGTGGGAAAAAGAATGTTATTGTAGTAGAATGAGGTGATGAATCTCCTCAAAGGGGACATACATAAATCCATATATATAAATATCAACTGTGGCATCCTGAATAGACATGGGCTGAACTACACCCGGTTCAGTTTGTGGCAGAACTTTCAAACATCGCAAAAGTTCGGAACCAAATAATGAACCCCATTGAAATCGATGGGACCCGAACTGGAAAAATCAAAAGTGCCCGTTTTGTAGGCTGATATAGAGGTAATTGGGCATACAAAGGGTATGGGGGTCTGCCCTCGGGGACATGTATCAATAGAAGAAAGTTTGTAAAAAACATATTTTTTTAAATAAGCAGTTATATAATGATGCTTAAAGTGAAACCATAAAAATGAGAAATAACAGTAAAAAATTCCTGTAAATTGGCACATCTGTACCGTATATAGAACCTGTTTTTTTATTTTGTAAACAACGGCTTGGGGAGCCAGTCTGTATAATGAGGCCACAATTTAGTGCACTTGAAACAAGATGAGAGATTTTTTGGATAAACTCTGGTGTCTCTTTTGCAGACTTTGGAAAGAAGAAAAAGGTGCTGAAAAATTGGGCTTTGGGTGTTGGTGGTGCCCTCACACCGTGACCCTATAGAGGTACATTTCTGAAAGCAAGAATTGGCCCTGCTGTTAAAAATTGAAATTATATGCACATGTCAAACAGGTGTGGAAAATTTGTCCTTGGGTGTTAATTGTGCCCATGAAACCACCATTCCTGGCTCCAGCTGGTGTGGCATGAACCTCCTCTGGGACTGTCCCTGCAGAGCTGCAAGAATCTCTGCTCCAGTGTGTCTCCTGTCCCCTACACAGACGAACTGAAGCACTGCATGGCACCTTTAGGCCTGACTCATTCAATAGCCCCTTGAATGCTTAGTGGGTAGTGGTGGTTTGTAGGACAATTCAGCAGAGGAGGGCATGGAGGAGGAGGAGGAGTGGATCTCAAAAATCTTGCACCAGTAGCTGCATGGAGACATGTGTTACCCAGTGTGGTGTGAATGAAATATAGGATCCCTGATAATTCTTGCTGAACCACATGTCAGTAGTAATGTGGACCTTGCGGCTGAGTGCCTTGCCCAACAATGCCACAACATTGCCTTCCATGTGATGGTACAGAGCTGGAATGGCTTTGCGTGAAAAGAAGTAGCGACTGGGAACCTGCCATTGTGGTACAGCACATTCTGCAAAATCACGGAAGGGGGCAGAATCCACCAGACGGAAAGGCAAATGGTGCCCTGCCTGAGGATGGACCATGTCCACCTTTGCCTGACCCCCTTACAGTGCCATGGGGACATCTGCCTCTCCTTGTTGGCCTCCCAGACATGATGGGGGGCTTATTACAAAATGTAACAAAGATGGGGAAATGTGTACGTGGATACACTTTAATCAATGAAAAGTGGTGTTTGGTGCACATTAACTTGAGTAGTCACGACACAGACACACTCCACTGCTACACTACAATATACTGCAGTAAACCTGCACTGACCTACTGCAATATACTGCGGTAAACATGCACGAATGCACTAAAATATAATGCACTGAAATATACTGTGTTAAACATGCAATAACGTACTGAAATATGCTGCATTAAACATGCAGTAAAGCATTGCAATATACTGCAGTAAACCTGCAATAATGCACTGAAATATACTGCATTAATCATGCAGTAATGCACTGCCATATACTGCGGTAAACATGCATAAACACACCTAAATATACTGCATTAAACGTGCACTAACACACTGCAACATACTGCGGTAAACCTGCAATAATGCACTGAAATATACAGCGTTAAACATGCACTAACGCACTGAAATATACTGCATTAAACGTGCACTTATGCAGTGCAATGTACTGCAGTAAACCTGCAATAACGCATTGCAATATACTGTGGTGAACATGCAGTAATGCACTGAAACATACTGAAGGAAACCTGCCCTGACAAAATAAAGTGACACTAAAGTAAAAATGAATGATCACGTCCAGGGCTGACGCAAGCATAAGGCCGGTCAAGTTGCCTCCTGAGGGCGCCAGACTGTCGGGGGCGCTAAAACCAAGCCTTCAAGATATTCTAATGGTGCCAGAACTGCTCACAAGACTTCCACCCAGCTGAGCGCTGCTCAGGCATTTCACACAGCCACGATCTCTGTGAATGCAGTCAAGTTCTGCTCTTCCTGCCCCTCCCTCCCAGATGAAGAGCAGACAGCTTTGCTGTCCTCTCCAGCGTCTGCGTCTCTCCCTGCAGTCCCCGCCCCCCGCTGTGAAGAAGAACTTTGTCTCACCTGTATTGTAGTATCAGGGAGACAATTGCTGCTGTTCTGGAGGAGGAAGAGCTGAGTGAGATCAGGGGGAGGGGCCAGCAGGCACATGGTCGGGAATGGAGCTGAGAGGTAAGGCAAAGTGCTTCCACCTGTGTGACTGTATGATTATGCAGCCCTCGGTGCTGTACATGTAAGGAGACAGAGAAAGGTACATAGATGGGGACATGGGGCAGTCATAGAAGAGCACACAGGGACAAAACAAGGAGATGGCAGCAAAACAGAACACTTGGTGAGAGGTGAACAGGGCAATGGAGATGGGAACAGAACAGGGGACATGGGGGGAATGGGACAGTTAGAACAGGAAACATGGGGGCATTCACAGTCTGGGTTGCTAAAACCCACATGGATAGTTACAGTTTGGATAGCTTGTAAAAAAAAAGGGCACTTTTCTCCTTTCCTTAAGCCCCCGTCCCACAGTCTGGAAATTTCTTTGTTACAGCAGCATGAAAAACTAAAAACTAAATGCTAAATGCAAATATATAGACAATAGACATACTGTAGTATACAAGGATATACACAACACAATGTATAAATACAAATGAGGAAAAAGTACATATTACAGGTAGTATTGCACACAGGTGGTATTGCACGTATTGCAGGTAATATTGCACGTATTGCAAGTAAATATTGCACACAGGTAGTATTTTACACAAAAAAACAGTAATAACAGTGTGTATTATGGTTAATGGTTCACTGGGAGCAGCTTTGATTGTAAAGTCTAATAGCAGCAGGGAGAAAAGACCTTCTATAATGCTCCTTCAGACACTTAGGATGTAACAGTCTGTCACTGAAGGAGCTGCTCAGCGAGGTATCGGTTTCATACAGGGGGGGAGAGGCGTTCTGCAGCAATGATGATAGTTTTGCTACCATCCTTCTTTCTCCCACCTCCTGTACAGTGTCCAGGGGAATACCCAGGACTGAGCTGGCCTTCCTGATCAGCTTGTCCAGTCTCTTCCTGTCTGCAGTAGAGATGCTGCTGCCCCAGCAGACCACACCATAGAATATGACTGAGGCCACCACAGAGTCAAAACAGGTCTTCAGTAGCTCTCCCTGCACTCCAAAAGACCTCAGTCTCCTCAGCAGAAAGAGTCTGCTCTGCCCTTTCTTATAGAGTGCCTCAGTGTTGTCTGTCCATTGCAGTTTGTTGTTTAGGTGAACACCCAGGTATTTGTAAGAGTCCACTCTCACAATGTCCTTTCCCTGAATGTTTACCAATGGAAATGATGAAGTGTGTTTGTGCCTACGGAAATCCACCACCAGTTCTTTGGTTTTCCCCACGTTTATCTGGAGGCAGCTCCGTTGGCACCAGTCCACAAAGTTCTGTATAAGTCCTCTGTACTCTCTGTCATCATCATTCGTGATCAGACCGACGATGGCAGAGTCATCAGAGAACTTCTGTAGGTGACAGGTTGCTGAGCTAAACATGAAGTCTGCAGTGTAGATGGTGAAGAGAAACGGGGCAAGAACTGTTCCCTGCAGGGCTCCAGTGTTGCAGACAATCATGTCAGACTCACAGTCACGAGTCCTCACATACTGTGGTCGGTCTGTGAGGTAGTCCAGTATCCAGGCAGACAGATGATGGTTCACTCCCATGTACACCATCTTATCCCTCAGGAGCGCAGGTTGGATGGTGTTAAAAGCACTAGAGAAGTCAAAAAACATGACTCTCACAATGCTCCCAGCCTTTTCCAGGTGTGAAGTAGCCCGATTTAGGAGGAAGATGACTGCGTCTTCCACGCCAATGCCAGGTTGGTAGGCAAACTGAAGTGGATCCATTGATGGGCTCACCAGAGGTCGGAGATGAGTGAGCACCAGCCTCTCCATTGTCTTCATCAGATGGGAGGTCAGTGCTACTGGTCGGTAGTCCCCAAGGTCTTTTGGGCGCGACGTCTTTGGAACAGGCACCACACAGGATGTTTTCCATAGCTGTGGCACCTTCCCCAGCTTCAGGCTCAGGTCAAACATGTACAGCAATATGCCGCACAGCTGGTCTGCACAGGTCTTTAGAATCCTGGAGCTGATGCTGTCTGGGCCCACAGCCTTCCTCGCTTTGATCTTCCTGAGCTCCATTCTCACCTGGGCTTCTGTAAGAGGCAGTGCGTATTGGTTGGAGTGTTGACTTGTGGGAATCGGCGGGGGGGAAGTTAGGTGTGTTGTGAAATGACTGTGAGCTGATAGCAGTGCAGAGAGAGGTGGGGCTGGAGCTGCTTGCTGTGGAAGCAGAGAAGGGGGATTGCAGCAGGGGGGACTGGATGGGGGCAGGGGAGGGTAGCCGATCAAATCTGTTAAAGAATAGATTCATATCTTTTACCCACTGCTGGTCACCCTCAGCCTGAGAGCTGGGTTCCTTATGACCAGTGATGGTCTTGAGCCCCTTCGACACACCTCTGACATTGTTCTGCTGCAACTGATCCTCCATCTTCCTCCTGTAGCATGCTTTACCTTCCCTGATCTTTTTTCTTAGTTCTCTCTGGACAGTTTTCAGCTCTTCCTTGTTTCCCGTTTTAAAAGCCCTCTTCTTCTCTTTAAGGAGAGTCTTTATATCAGGGTTAATCCATGGTTTGTTGTTGGGAAAACACCGTACAGTCCTGGTGGGTACAGTATTCTCCACACAGAAGTTGATGTAGTCAGTACTACAGTCCGTTAAACTGTCATTATCCTCCCCATGAGGATTGCACAATTCCTCCCACATAGTAGTTTCAAAACAGTCTTTCAGAGCCTCATTGGTCTCATCAGACCATGTCGTCACTGTGTGGGAGGTAGCTGGTTGCCTGCATACAAGGGGTTTGTACACAGGTAGGAGATGAACCAGGTTGTGATCAGATCTTCCCAAGGGGGTAGGGGTGCAGATGTATAAGCCTCCTTTGTGTTTGCATAGAATAAATCCAGTGTTTTGTTGTCTCTGGTGTGGCATGAAACATACTGGGTGAATGTGGGCAGAGTGGAGGATGGAGGGGAATGATTAAAATCTCCAGAGATAATGAGAAGGGCATTTGGGCTCTGTGTTAACAGTCTGTTAACAACAGAATGCAGGACATTGCATGCCGATTCACCATCAGCAGAGGGGGGAATATACGCAGCTATCGCGATAACATGTGAGAATTCCCTCGGCAGATAGTATGGCCTCATGCTAGCGGCTAACAGTTCAATGTCCTTACAGCAGATCTTCTCTTTAATAGTGATGTGTCCAGTTTTACACCATCTATTATACACAAACACTCCCAGTCCTCCTCCCTTTCTCTTATCGCTCTCCATCGTTCTGTCCGCGCGCAGTAAATCAAATCCATCCAGAGCCACGGTCGTATCCGGTGTTAGCTTGGTTAGCCATAACTCCGTGAACAGCATAATGCTACACTCCCGGAATTCCCTCTGATGCCGGGTAAGAGCCGCTAGCTTGTCCATCTTGTTGGGTAAAGATCTTACATTTCCCATAACGATGGAGGGGAGAGTTGGTCTGCAATGTCTCTTTTTATTCCGACACATAGCTCCAGCATGGTTCCCCCGTCGTCTCCTTCTTAGCTCGTGGGGAATATCCGTTTTTTCTCCTAGTAGCATCAGCGTGTTGTGGAATGCTAACAGCTGATCCCTGGTGTAAACAATAGGACCGTGGCTGTGAACAGAGTTTCCAGACGTGACTGTGAACAAAGTCCAAAAAAGCAGGAAAAGTAGAGCAAACTCGGTGGCTTTGCTTATGTCCATTGTGCAGTTTCCAAATTTACACGCATACACTTAAAAAGAAAAAGACACAAAGTGCCGGAACACTATAAAATAAGTAAAAAAAGCACAAACTTAACAGGAGCTGCTGCAACAGGCTGCCACTTGGGCGGCGCCTACTTCCTGTATAAATCAGTGTGACTCCAACTTTGCGGTGCCGCACCAATTTGAAAAAAAGTTTCCTGCACTATTTTTTGCGATTTCAAGTGCAATAGACATCTGTGCATGAAGTGTCACAGATGTCAGCCAAGTAGCACCTGAAATCGCACTGACCTGCCACTTTGAGATTGTACTACTTCAAGTGAAACAGCACGATTTCAAAGTAGCATCAGGGCCGGTTCACACTGCTCCGATCTCAGAGATGGAATGTGATTCACACCGCACAGTGTCAGTCACATGCGATCTCTGTGCAATGCAAAATCAGCCATAGAGATTGTATGGCTGAATTTGCATCGCAATTGGAGCAAACTCGCACAGGACCCTTTTTTTTTCGCAGGGTCAGAATCGGATCACAGGGCTGTTTACACCATGCAATCTGATTCCTGTGCAAGTTTGCAGTTTGCCCTGTGATATGCAAACTGATTTGGGGGTGTCATTAGCTTTATACTGACACTCTCAGCAGTTCGCATATGGCAGTGTAAACTGCCGATGGGAGACAAGCGATGCGGGAAGCCGCAGTGGATTTGCAGGGTTCCCCCATCGCTGCAGTGTGAACCAGGGCTAACTATCTGTAGACAAGGGAAGAGCACCTGCAAATTTTGCAGCTTTTCCCGACCTCTTTTCTGCACATGCAGTTCCAGAGCTGGCTGATTATTAGATAGCTGGGCTCAGCCTGACTATGGTACAACAAAATGGGTACTGGCAGCCACCTTAGGGCACCAAAAAGGACAGACCCCAGATGTCTCATCAAGAGTTGCTGTCACCAAAATGCTATGGCATAGGGGGCTACTGGTTCCCTATGTAATAGCAATAAAGTCATGTAAAAAAAAAAAAGTTTTAATTTAGGGTCCTTTCACACAAGCTTTCAGCCCAACGGACTCTGTTTTGTTCAGCAGGGGATCACTCCACTGATCAGGGGCAGCAGGGAATGCATAACCTCGGGGGGGGGGGGCAAAATGCCCCTTTGCCCTTTGCCTGGGTAGACAAAAATCCTTGCACCGGCCCTGATCACGTCAAACTACACTCACATTGCATTATCACTAGATTCACACTAAACTGATACTTTACATTCACAATAGTATCACAATAGTCCACTACAGCACACTAAATTGTTAGTAGCACTGAACAGAGCCCTGTTCTATCTCTATCCACACCAATATGACACTGCAAATGGCCGCTATGGGAAGAATATTTTTATAGTTTGGGGTGGGACTGAGAACAATGAGCCATGGCTGGATAGAGTCATCATGACAGTGTCCAATCATAGCTCTGACAGAATCAGGTACCCTGATTGGGATAATCTTTCATTGTATTCGCCAAGCAGGGCTTCCAATGCACTGTGCGTTGGCACAGTGCATTGTGGTCATTCGGCGGGCTGAACAAAAGGTCGAACATTCTGAAAATTCGGGTGTTCATCGAACGGGCGAACAGCAATGTTCGGCCTAAACTCATGCTAGGGCCGAACCGGTCACCAAACACTTTTCCTGAATAATGTGATTCCATACATGAACTGATCTACCTCTATTGGTTTCTTCTTAGGATAATTGGAATTCAGATGAGCCAGATACAAAAAGCACATTTTAAGTGGCATAACCCAGAAAACACAGATGATCCACAGTTACATGGTAAGATAATTACTATACATTTAGTATTAGCTCAAAACTGGAGCATTTATGAGACTGTTTTTTCACCTTTTGCGGCTCAGTGCTCGTGAACAATTTTGCAGCACTGGCAAACCTTTTTACCTACTGTAAGACTACATCCTTAGTGCCCCTGCCTCTGAGGACTTCAATACTGAAAAGTGCTGTCAGTCATTCCTTTCAGTGATCTGTGACTATATATAGTATATCACTGTTCACTAATTATACATATGTACGGTATATACACAATAGGAAATGCTTTGCTCCATTGAAATCATTTAAATAACATCTAACAATCCAGTTAAGGAAAAGATAAAGTATTTTATTGCATGTAAGTTTACCATATCATAGGCTATATGGTTAGATGCTCATATGAGGCAACACCCTAAAGCTTTTGAAGGCTTTGACTGTGGCGGGGCTGAGTCATCCTCTCTGTGTCTTATGGACGCAGAGAGCAGGCACAGGAGCAAGCATGCATGAGTGCTCCCACAGCAAGCGGCTTGCTATGGGGACACTCAGCAAGAAGGAGGGGCCCAGAGCGCCACCAGGGGAATCCAAAAAGAGAAGGATTGGTGCTGCTCTGTGCAAAACCGCTGCACTGAGCAGGTAAGTATGACATGTTTGTTATTTTTTTTAAATAAAAAAATTCCTTTACAATCACTTAAAACATTATTCACTGCAACCTATTCCTTCCTACTAGTCCAAAAAGAAAACATCAAATTTGCCCCATGTAAATGTTATTCCAACATTCCCCTGCAACATCTTTAATATTCTCACCAATTCTGTACCACACCAGGTTCCTGAAGCCATTCTGCACAAATCTTTTGAAATGTATTTCAAGCACCCCCTATGCTGAATTGTCAACTGTTCTAGTTTCAAATTTAAATTTGTTGATATCCATTCCCCTATTTTCAGTGGATGTGGCAAAGTCCACTTTAGTGCTTCCAGCTCTGCTTAGGTTCAATCTCAGATTAGCCCCAAAGATTTGACCTCTATGCCTGTTCTGGTGTCAACCCAAAATTTGGGATTTTATTTTACTTTTGATGAGAATGGTAAACAGGACAGATAAAGGGGGTGAATCTCCCTAACTGGGGCACAGACAGCAGTAAAAATCTGACAAAAGTTCTAATCTTTCTCCACTCTATCCAAAAAAAATGTTTTGCCTTTAGTTATACTTTCAGGGCAGGAGATTTATTAGGCTAGTATTTTGCCAGGATTCATGATTTTACAGTATGTATTTGCAATATCCTAACATTTTAGCTATTAATAGAGTTGAGCGGATACCTGGATGTTCGGGTTCGGCGGAACTTCCCAAAAAAGTTTGAGTTCGGCCCCGAACTTGACCCCGAACCCCATTGAAGTGAATGGTGACCCGATCTTTTGGGCACTAAAATGGCTCTAAGGCCTGGAAAGGGCTAGAGGGCTGCAAAAGGAATCAAAATGGGGGTAAGAGTAGGACAAGTGCCCTGCAAACTAATGTGGATAGGGAAATAACTTAAAACCACATAAAAAATAAAAAATGGAGGAGGAGGTGGATGTGGAGTAGGAGGTTGAGGAGGCGGTGACCATGGTGGTGTAGGTGGAAGTGGCGGTGGAGGAGGAGGTAGCCAACACTGTTTTTTGTTTGTTTGTTTGTTTTTTCTAATTGGGGTAGCCCCAAAAATATTGAGACATATTAAAAAAAGAAAAAGATCACTATCTGCAGACAAACTCAGAGATGTAGCACGGGTTCACTTTTTCCATATAAAATGTACCATGGTTTATTTTTCATGTTTCTTCTGTTACAAATTCCAATAAAGACGTATGTTCTATAAAAAAAAAAAGAATAAGTTCACTTAAGTATCCCAATGGCTGATTTACAAGGGGCTGAGGTGAAAGACAGATGGCCATGGGGTTCAGGTGCCAACTCTGAGCTTTCAGCAAGGGACTGGGTGGGAGACAATGTGAAGGAACTGGAGGCATTGTCAGCCACCCAATCTACTATCGCCTGTACTTCTTCTGGCCTCACCATTCGTTGAGCGGCATTCGTGCCTACCATATAACGTTGAAGGTTCTGTCAGCTACTCGCACCTGAGGAAGGTGTTTCACTTGTGCATGTAGCTGGCACAGATCGACCACGTCCTCTCCTTGCAACAGGAGCTTCACCAACACCACCAACACCACCAACACCAGCAGCACCAGCAGCACCACGACCATGACCACGTCCCTTATTTGACCACGCTCTCCTCATTCTAGACGTAAATGTACTATTTATCACAAATGTATATTATTTTTTAAACTGGCAATGTAGACGCACTTTTTAATTTTGTGCAAGAAATGCACTGCAAGGTGCAAATTACTATGTAGCACTATTTCTTTTTTTTAAACCAGCAATGTCAACGCACTTTTTAATTTTGTGCAAGAAATGCACAGCAAGGTGCAAATGTACTATGTAGCACTATTTATTATTCTTTTTTTTTAAACCAGCAATGTAGACGCACTTTTTATTTTTGTGCAAGAAATGCACCGCTGGCCGCAAATGTAGTATTTAGAATATTTATTTTTAAACCAGCAATGTAGATGCACTTTTTATTTTTGTGCAAGAAATGCACCGCTGGCTGCAAATGTAGTATTTAGAATTTTTTTTTTTTAAACCAGAAATGTAGACGCACTTTTTATTTTTGTGCAAGAAATGCACCACTGGCCGCGAATGTAGTATTTAGAATATTTATTTATTTTTTACACCAGCAATGTAGACGCACTTTTTATTTTTGTGCAAGAAATGCACAGATGGCCGAAAATGTAGCATTTAGAATATTTTTTTTTTAAACCAGCAATGTAGACGCACTTTTTATTTTTGTGCAAGAAATGCAACGCTGGCTGCAAATGTAGTATTTAGAATATTTTTTTTTAAACCAGCAATGTAGATGCACTTTTTAATTTTGTGCAAGAAATGCCCCGCTGGCCGCAAATGTAATATTTTGCACAAAAAAAAAAAATGTAATTTGTCTAACTGCAATGTAAAAGCAGTATTTAAATATGCCAAAATGTTGCCAACTGAACTAACAGAACGTGATTAAAGTAGTGTCCCTGACACACGAGCAGTTGCAAGTGCACTGCACTTGCAAAAATGGCTGCAAACGCCCACCTAACAAACATAAAAATTCTTAGGTTTTATATGAGGCACTTTGCTTAGCAAACAAAATGTACTCTAACAAACATAAAACCTCCTCTAGCACCCACCCACCAATAAATCGCTGTTTTTAACAGATTTTCTAAAGCTGATCTGTCCCTCACAGCAGCAGCAGCATCCTCTCCCTACACTAGTATGAGATGATTTTCTAAAGCTAATCTGTCCCTCACAGCAGTATGAGATGATGTGACATGCAGCACTACGTGACTCCAGCTTATATAGAGGCTGGGTCACATGATGCACTGGCCAATCACAGCCATGCCATTAGTAGGCATGGCTGTGATGTTTTCTAAGGGCAAATGAGTGCGCATATATATATTTTATTTTTTATATTATGTTTATATCATTATGGTGCTAATAATGTTTTAATATATGTACATTATGGTATACCGTTTATGGGTTGAATGGGGATGTTATTTAACTTACTGTTCAATACATATTAATCTAAGGATATACATGTATAATTGTTTGTTTTTTGTTTAATTGTATGTATTTTCTATCGGGGGGCGCCGTCTCCACATATTAATCCCACGTCTCATTGGTAGTGATATTTGGATATATCCTGCTGACACCTACTAGTATAGGTTTGTGTCTGTTCCGTTGTGATTGTATTTCCGGTTTTGATATAACTTCCGGTCCGGATGCTATTTCCGGTCCGGAGTTTAATATTATTTTATCACAAATGGACAGGCACGGACTTTTCGCTTTTGGCTGACCTTTTTTAGGTTATTTAGTAATTAATTCTTTTAGATTAGCTGTGGGTTAGTCATTCCCCCAGCCATTAAACTATTTCTTTTGTTTTGGAAGTGCGTCATTTCCGGTGCGACTGCCGTTCCATTTCCGCCTGCTGGACGTCATTTCCGGTTTCGGCAATTAACAGAGTTTTGGAATTAGCCACTATATAAAGACATCTGCACACGTCCCCTCTCAGGCTATATCCCTGATGATGTCTGTTTCCAGATGAAACGCGTAGGAGGAGCCTAATACGGGACGTGGGAGTGGATGTAGAGACGAGGCAGCCATCATTACGGTCGTAGGGAGCGCTGGTAGCTACTTATGACCATTCTTTTAAAGGTGCATGTCATCACATTACATATGAGTGTACTTTAGTTATTACCTATTAAACTGTGAGTTCATACTGCACCATGAGGTTGTCTTTTATTTCATCTTGTATGTGACAACTGGGTGGTTATTGATTTCGGAGAATATGTGCTGGATTCAGGAGGTTCAGATGATACATGACCGATCTGGGGATTTCTTGGAGACCTTCATCATCTATGGCCGTTAAGCTGGTTAAGACCTTTGTAATGGGGGTCAATTGCATCTGGTAAGGACCAGTAATTTCAGGTGTTGGTGGTGATTCTCCTTTTTATCCCCTTGAAGGTGGTTTACCTCCACATTTGGCGGATCTCTGCTTAGCTTATTTAGGTTTTATTTATTTCCGGTAAGGGTCACTGAGTGTGGTGTTAGGTGGTGGTCCCTATCCTTCCTTTTGGTGGGGGTGAGGTCTACTTTCCGAATATATCCCTTATGAATACCTAAATACTACACCATGAGAGGTTTTTTTTTCCTCTTTTTTATGATCAATGTTTGGAGCCTTAGTAACGTCTGGTCCCTTGGAGTATCACCTATATCCGGCTGTTGCTTTTTGGATCTGAGAAGGCCTTTTTGACCTCTGTGATGGGGGTCATTTATAGTCGGTAAGAGACAGTATTAACGGTTGTGGATATCGGTTCTTTTATAACATCACAGCTTAGGATTGACATCTATCCAGGACTAAATCTAGGATCTGAAACCCTTGTTTGAGCGCTGCACCATATTTTAATAAGGGCAAACGAGTGAAACGCTTGTTGATTGGCTGCCCTGCAGCTATTCAACAGGCGTGAAAAAATACCCGAACCCAGACTTTTTCTCAAATGTCCAGGTTCGGGACACGGACACCCTAAAGTCCGGTACAAACCCGAACTTTACAGTTCGGGTTCACTCAAATCTAGCTATTAATTTAATATCTCCTGTAAGTAAGCACATTGGGTGACATGAATCTAGATATGTCACGTTTATACCTCTGCCAGAAGATCATCTCCTCCAGGAGCCTTATTATTTGAAAGTGTCTCCAATGCTCTTTCCAAGTATTCCAAAATAAAGGAGAATTCAAATATATCATTTTCTAGACAGATAGAGTTTTTTGGTGGTATTTAATAATCTCTGGGTTTTTTGTTTTTTAATACATAAGGACCAAAGACCACATATTTTGAAAAAAAACTGTTTCCTTTATTTTCTGTTTTATCAAATGAAAATGTCAGGGCAATACAAAAAAACCCAAACTGAACCCTTTTTGGAAAATAGACACTGCAATTAAATTTTTTGTCATCATTTTTCGAGATGAAGCTATATACTGATATTGAGGGGTTAAAACACAGTGATTGGTAATGGTGCATTACCAAGGGGTAATGTACAGGTCACCTACAGTGAAAAAACAAAGATGAGGGGATTACTATACACATGTGTCATGGTTAAGAAGTTAATATAAAGGTCACTGCAGAGACAGAAAAGGAGCTGAGATATACAGTAGAGGAAGGTTTGAAACTGTCAAAAACAATCCCACAACCTTAAATATCTGCTGCCACTGATCTGGAAACCGTTTACAAACGATTTAAGAAAAAATATATTCCATATAAAAATAACATAAACTGCCCCTGGAAGACGTCAAGTGATGGAACATGCGTAGGGCAGAGATCTGATATGCTTTCACGCTGTGCTGTGTTTGAATTTGCGGGGATAGGACTGTCGGAGTGCATCCAGCTCTGTTTTTATGCTTGAATACCAGTGCCAGAAAGACACTATATTATGTAAGTGCACTATTTTAAATAAATTTGAAGCTGTTTTAGGCTCCATTTACACGGGACACTATTTCAACCTCCCCTGAACGATTTTTTTCGACAGCTATAAGCCGGCATCTAAAACGGCCAATTTGCCGTGTTTTGCATGTCACATTTAGAGGCGTTTTGCCACGTTCGCGTCTAGGAGTGTTTTTAAAGAAAAAACATTTAAAAAAAAAAATCTAAACGCCTGTAAACAAAATGGTCCTAGACGCGAGTTACCATGTTTAGGCACGTTTAGCGGCATTTACAAGCTGTTTGGCATTTCAAAAGCCTCTAAACTGGCGTCTGAACCCATTTTTTTGCGTTCCAAAAAAAGCCTTTAAAGTCAACTGCCTGGAAATGACCTTAAACAACCCTGTGTAAATGTACTGATAAGATAACATAGAGGAAAGTTCAGGGGCAGCTGAAAAAAATGCCCAAATACCTCAAATCGTCCGTTTACCAGCAGCAGTGTAAATGGGGCCAAAAAGTTTTTACGCCATGCGAGGTCTTCTCTCTTATACTTAAAACTCAGGGCCTGAGGATCTGACAGTTTTGCAGCATTGGGAAAGGATCGCATGTGTATGGTCTCTGCAGAGGATCGTTTTACAAAAGCATGATATCTGTTGAGTGATTTAGGACATGTCACAAAGGATTGTAGGATTGTCACAAAGATGAGGTGAAATAAATACAAGAAGTTTTTTTTGTTTTTTGTGTTTTGGAAACATAACACAATTTTGTTTGGGCTACATTGAAGAGTTATTGAGGACTTTTTTTTTACTGTTTATGTAAAGAGCTGCACAAAAAAGAATTTTATACACAATTTTTTTTTTTATATACATATAATTGTTCTTGGTAAAGATTTTTTTTTGTAGGTTGCAATACGATTTGCATACACTTAGTATATTATTAGTGGGGCTCACAACATTGAGATCTATAGGTGTAATATGGTTCACAGTTAGTTCACATTGGCCTGATAGATTTGTTTTCACTTATGTATCTTATTGTATTAATTTAGATGGATGCACTATTGTAATAGCACTCTGTTGTTTCATTTGAATGTGATATATTGATAGATGCTAATTAGGTTTTGAATAGTAATATTTGTTGTTTACAGTGCTGGTTTTTGCAGACACATAAGTATACAATAAACACATGTTATAACAGGTATTAATGGTACTATCGCCACATGCCTGATGAAGGGGTCCTACAGGGCTCCTAAACATTGCAATCTGCTGTAATGATGTGATTGCTGAATAGAGTTGATCGAACCTCTGGAAGTTCGGGTTCTGCAGGTTCAGCCGAACTTCCGGACAAAGTCCGGGTTCGGGACCGGACTTGACCCGAACTTTGTCCCAGACCCCGAACCCCATTGAAGTCAATGGGGACCCTAACTTTTAGGCACATGGCTGTAACAAAGTCCTGGCAAGTCCTAGAGGTCTGCAAAAGGAAGGAAAATGGGGTAAGAGTCTGACAAGTGCCCTACAAAGAAATGGGGATAGGGAAATTACTTAAAATAATTTTCAAGCTAAAATCACATAAAAAAATCAAAAATGGAGGTGGATGTGGAGTTAGAGGTTGAGGAGGCGGTGAAAGTGGCGGTGGAGGAGGAGGAGGTAGCCAACACTGTTTTTTTTTTTTGCAAGAAGTTCTATAGGAAAAGTTTCTTCCAGCCGCATAGAGAGCCATATTATTGTTCTAAAATCATCTTCAAGTTCTATAAGGAAAATTTCATCCAGCCGCATAGAGACTGAGAGCCATATTATTGTTCTAAAATCATCTCCAAGTTCTATAAGGAAAGTTTCTTGCAGCCGCATAGAGACTGAGAGCCATATTATTGTTCTAAAACCATCTCCACGTTCTATAGGGAAAGTTTTATCCAGCCGCATAGAGAGCCATATTATTGTTCTAAAATCATCTCCAAGTTCTATAAGCAAAGTTTCTTCCAGCCACACAGAGAGCCCTATTATTTTTCTAAAATCATCTCCAAGTTCTATAAGTAAAGTTTTTTCCAGCCGCATAGAGAGCCATATTATTGTTCTAAAATCATTGATTTTAGAACAATAATATGGCTTTCTATGCAGCTGCAAGAAACTTTTCTTATAGAACTTGGAGATGATTTTAGAACAATAATATGGCTCTCAGTCTCTATGCGGCTGGATGAAACTTCCCCTATAGAACTTGGAGATGATTTTAGAACAATAATATGGCTCTCTATGCGGCTGGATGAAACTTTCCCTATAGAACTTGGAGATGATTTTAGAACAATAATCTTTCCCTTAAAGCAACAGCTGGAACATTTCCCTATAGAACTTGGAGATGATTTTAGAACAATAATCTTTCCCTTAAAGCAACAGCTGGAACCTTTCCCTATAGAACTTGGATATGATTTTTAGAACAATAATCTTTCCCTTAAAGCAATAGCTGGAACCTTTCCCTATAGAATTTGGAGATCATTTTAGAACAATAATCTTTCCCTTAAAGCAACAGCTGGAACCTTTCCCTATAGAACTTGGAGATCATTTTAGAACAATAATCTTTCCCTTAAAGCAACAGACTCTACATAGTCTAGTCAGATCATTCTGTGCAGCAGGAGGAGGTCTGCAATCTGTCCCTCAAAGCAGCAGTACTAGTATCTCTACCTAGTCCACAATCAGATCGTTCAGTAATGCAGGATGAGATGTTCTATAATATCTGCAATCTGTCCCTCACAGAGCCAGCAGCATCCTCTCCCTAAACTATCCTGAGAGCATATGACATGCAGCACGGTGACTTCAGCCCCATATAGAGGCTGTGTCACATGATGCACTGGCCAATCACAGCCATGCCATTAGTAGGCATGGCTGTGATTGCTTCTAAGGGCAAACCCGTGAAACACTTGTTGATTGGCTGCCCTTGGCAGCTATTCAACACGTGGAATCAAATACCAGAACCTCAAACTCGAACCCGGACTTTTTTTGAAATGTCCGGGTTTGGGTCCGGGTCCCAGACACCCCACAGTTTGGTATGGACCCAAACTTTACAGTCCAGGTTCGCTCATCTCTATTGCTGAATAAAGTTTTGGATCCGTCCTGGAGATCCTTGGTGTGCTGGTCACATTCTCTTGCTCTGACTTGACACAGGTTCCAGTCAGTGGTTGCTTCAGCACCCACTTACATGCACAGCCATTTCTACAGGAACGTGTGCATTGGGAATAGTGTATTGGAAGCTTACTGCTGGAGGGGCCTCAAGCAAGGGAGTAGTACTCTTGGGGTTGAGTAGAGGGCCCAGAGTTGGGCTTTACATTTTGTTTCGTTCTGGTTAGAATTAGAGTTGAGCGAACCCGGATTGTAAAGTTCGGGTCCGTACCGAACTTTGGGGTGTCTGGGACCTGGACCCGAACCTGGACTTTTCAAAAAAAGTCCGGGTTCGGGTCCGGGGTTCTGGTAATTTTAATGAACGTTCTTAAAATTGCTGTAAAAAAGTCCAGGAAGGTCCTAGAGGTCTGCAAAAGGAAGGAAAGTGGGGGTAAGGGTGGGACAAGTGTCCTACAAAGAAATGGGGACAGGGAAATAACTTTAAATATTTTTAAGATGTGTGCAGAACAGATGTTCAGTTATTCCCGGTTATATTTAAAGTGACACACACAGTTTCCAGATGTTTGCAGAACAGTGATATGGGTTCTCCCGGCTTATTTATACTTTTTTGACACAGTTTGAAGATGGTTTTAGAACAGTTATATGGCTTCTACCGTTAATTAATACTTTTCAGACCCAGTTTGAAGATGATCCACATTCACCTCCATTTTTGCTTTTTTTGTTTTTATTTTTTTTTAAATATTTGAAGTTATTTCCCTGTCCCCATTTCTTTGTAGGTCACTTGTCCCACCCTTAACCCCATTTCCTTCCTTTTGCAGACCTCTAGGACTTTCCAGAACTATTTTACAGCCATTTTTGTGCCTAAAAGTTCGGGTCCCCATTGATTTCAATGGGGTTCGGGGTCCAGGACAAAGTTCGGGTTCTGTCTGGACCCGAACCCGGACTTTGTCCGGAAGTTCGGCCGAACCAGCAGAACCCGGACTTCTAGAAGTTCACTCAACTCTAGTTAGAATTGGTAATGGTTTGTTATCTGTGTGCAATTGATTTGAGATTTGTTATTATTCTGCCCCAGAGACACAACAGGAAATGTAAGGAAATCGCTCCAAAGTGAAATATAATCACCTCTTAGACATTTGTCACTGTAACATATGTCCTTATTAGAAAGTTTCCTCTCTATTCCTGTTTCAGTGGCAGTGCTAAAATTTAGAACTTTGCATCACAGACAAATGTGCTCCTTGCTGAAAAGGCCAGTTATAAGTGGGGGCAGTGGCCATTTGTTTGTACTGTTTGAATACTGGTGAGGGGACACACTGAACATCTTCACTGCCATTGTCTCATATGCTGGGTGTCCAGTGTACCCCTGTGCCTTTAAGGAGGGGTGGGCTCCCTCCAGACTCACCTGCCCTCTGCCTATCCATTATAATGTGTTTCTACTATGGAGGCTTTCAAAATGTAGAGCTAGGATAATAGTGGGGTGCCGTGAAGTTGCTCTGCAGCTTACGCATGTATTTACACAAGAATCTGGTGCAGCTGTGCATAGTAACCAACCAGCTTCTAACTTCAGCTTGTTCAATTAAAGTGGTTGTAAAGGCAGAAGTTTTTTTTTTATCTTACTGCATTTTATGCATTAAGATAAAAAACCTTCTGTATGCAGCAACCCCCTTAGCCCCCCTAATACTTACCTAAGCCCCATCTAAATCCAGCAATGTTGCACAAGAGACTCGGCTGTCCAGGACTCTCCTACTCATTGGCTGAGACAGCAGCGTGGTGCCATTGGCTCCCGATGCTGTCAATCAAAGTTAGTGATCCAATGAGGAGAGAAAGGGGGCAGGATCGGACCAGGCTTTGGGTCTGAATGGCTGCTAGTTTTGGGGGCACTCAACAGGAGGGAGGGGCCAGGAGCACTGAAGAGGGACCCAAGAAGAGGAGGATCTGGGCTGCTCTGGGCAAAACCACCGCACAGAGCAGGTAAGTATAACATGTTTGTTATTTTTAACCAATAAAAAAAATGAGATTTTAGTATCACTTTAAGTATTGACAATAAAACCTAGAAGCTGGTTAGTATGCAGAGTTGCACCAGATTCTGTGTGCACCAATTTTAGTAAATCTCCCCCTGTGGGACCACTCGTCGTTGCAATGCATAGGGTACCTGCACATTATAGCACACTTGCACCTGAGTTTGCATTCCACCAGTGATGACAGCTCTGCACTCTCCATCATCCCTTCATCGCCACTGCTGTCGTCTTCTTTTCTTCTTCCATATCTGGCATTTTTCTTCTTTGATTATTTTGCAGGCAGTGATTATTAAATCCTTCTGCATGCCATGGAGGTAAATTATTATGGCACCCAACTCCACTTTTGCTATCTGTAAGATGCCTAGACACTGCATAGTTCATACACCACAGACAGTGAACACAGAAAATGCTGGAAAAAAATAATTTTGGAGTAGAAGAGACATGTAAAGTCACTTCTACTAAAATAAAAACTATACCCACTAGCAATTCAATTTTTTTAACCAATTCATTATATGCTGCCTTAAGACAAAAACAAATTAATTTCTAAAGAAAGCAAAGAACTTGTCGGGATCAACATTTTAAACTTTTATTCCGACAATCAAATGCTGGAAAAAGATTCAAACATTGTTAATCTAAAGAATCCCTGGCAGTTTAAATGTATTTATTGAAAATGTGTTAAAAGGAAAGTATGAAGATTACAGTAGGGGCTGCAAATGATATATTGTTGAATATTAGTAGATATAATGATTAAAGTTATTATCAACATGTTTGTTTTTGTTTCATACATAAAAATGATTATGAATTTTTGCTGCTATTATATTTATTTTAATCTTGTGCCACTTGTTATTCTTTTTTAGGCAAAACTTTTTATTATTTCTTTTTATATTGACGTTCTTGGCAATTTTGATGAACCACACTACTGAACATGTGGCAATTTACTCCATCAAAATACCTTCTTTCTTTCTGTCATCATGAACTCGATTGGTAACATCCTGACAGGTGACTGACAAAGAATAGATCTTTAAAAAAATAGAAAAGCTAGTAAATGTTCTACCCATAATTCCCCGGGTTAAGCTATATCAGTCAATCTCAGGACTAATTCATGTCAGTGCTTGTTTCCAATCTCCTTGAGTCTCGAGCGGAAGGTTGATAAAATTGAAGTGGAAATGAAGTTGGTTGCACAGGAGGATACATACAACAATAGTCTTGTGAAATGGGTTTGTATCCCTGATGTACTCTGTGGAGCATCAGGGTTTCTTATGACCTTGTTTGTGTCATTGGCAAATATATGTATTTTTTATATTCTACATTGAATTAATCAGTGAGATCCTGTGCCTGATTTTTGTATAGATGTAGATACAAATGTTTTTACACTGCAATATATGCATGATCCGCGGAAAGAAAGAGCTCATTCATGAGAATAAATATGTATAGAACCAAGCATAAATGCGTTTTTCGTCATTTTAATCCCAGGTTAAGAACACATTGCAAAATATTTAATCCTAGCTTGTGAAGAATTCAATCTTTGCAGTTGTTGTTAGTTTGAAAATGTCACTTCTCTGCTCAAGTCTATTTCATATTCATAAGTTAGGCAGGGAGTGACTGCTGTTTAGGAGGAACAGGGAACTGCCGTGAAAGCTGAACCCCATTGTATGTGACACAGAATGTTTTAGATTGATATTTATATTATATAATTCAATTATATTTTCCACAACAAACTCTCCCTTGGGTATATATGTTACATCTATTATATTGATCATCGTATTCATTGTTTCAGCTTATTCAGCTGTGCTGATTTACTTAAAGTACATGGCATTTAATTTGTTAAAACATACATTATTGCCATTTTTTAATTAACATGCTATTTTCACCTTTTTTATCCTTTGTTGTATCAGGTGGTTTCCTGATTATGCCAACAGTGGTCCATGCCTCTCTAATGTTAAGCTTTTCTTTTTCTTTGTCTCAGAGTGATAGCGTGACAACACAGGAGCACAATTGTGTGTTGTTAACCTATACAAAAAATACCCGAACAAGACCCTGTATGGCAGGATTACCATGTATGATTTGAATAAACAACTGCTTTTTCAAATATTGGGAAAAATACTTTTGAAATTACATTAACATGTTAATGCTTGCATGAGATTTTGATTGAGTTTACATATACTTTACTTTAAGGAACAACAAACTTTTACATTACTGTAGCCCATATCCAAAATTATTCAAAGAAATAAAAAATTAAGAAAAAGAAAATAACCCTTTTCTGGGCGTGTCAAGTGGAAATTGGCCAGTGCCAAAGCTCTTTTGTAAACCAGATATGTTTCTGTATAATACAAAAGCTCTAAGAATCAGTAACTACATTTAACCAGTTGCAGACTCTGGGCATACTAGACACGCCTAAAAAAGTCATCATTTGTACATAGGGTGTGTCTAGTATGCCCAGTCCTTCTGCTCAACTGCCAGGATCCCCCTGTCACAGTACATGGCAATTCAGCTCTGATTAATCACAGCTGCATTGCCGAGTACACAGAGAAGGTCCTGGCAGCAGGAGCTATAAGAAAAAAGCAGTCTGTCAATGTTTATCAACAACATTGCTCAGCCATAATTACAGAAAGCTACAATGAAACATTGTTTAATTTTGTATCTTTCTATTTATTCATTTACAGGGATGAACTTTGATTTGCAGATGAAGTCAGTTAAGGCAACTTGACAAGTAAAAAAAAGTTTGTTTTTTAAATTAAGCACTTCATCTCAGGTTTACCCCCTTTATGACCAGGCCAGTTTTTGTAAAACGGCATTGCGTTACTTTAACTGACAATTGCGCAGTTGTGTGACACTGTACCCAAATAAAATTGATGCCCTTTTTTTCCCAACATATAGAGCTTTCTGTTGGGGGTATTTGATGATCACCTCTGCAGTTTTTATTTTTTGCGCTACAAACAAAAAAAGTCTGACAATTTTGAAAAAAGAAACAATATTTTTTACTTTATGCTATAGAACATACCCAATAAAGAAAATGTAAAAAATGTAATTTATTTATCAATTTAGGCCAATATGTATTCTGCTACATATTTTTGGTAAACATAATCCCAATAGGCATATATTGATTGGTTTGCACAAAAGTTATAGCATCTACAAACTATGGGATATATTTATGGAATTTTCATAATTTTTTTTTTTTTACTAGTAATGGTGGTGATCATTAATTTTTAGCGGGACTGCGACATTGCGGCGGACAATTTGGACACATGACACTTTGACACTTTTTGGGGACCAGTGACACAAATACAGTGATCAGTGCAAAAAAAAATGCATGTTCACTTTACTAATGACACTGGCAGAGAAGGAGTTAACATCAGGGTGATCAAAGGGTTAAATGTGCTCCTAGGGGGTGCTTTCTGACTGTGGGGGGTGCTTTGACTGGGGGAAAAGGAGATCTGCGTTTCTGCCTAGCAGGAACACAAGATATCCATCTTCCCCTCTCACAGAATGGTGGTCTGCCTTGTTTACATTGGTAAACCGCTGTTCTGCCTCTCCTGAGAATGATTGTCAGGCCCCGGTGGACATCAGGTCTGCCAGACCCGCTGATTGGCTCCCGCAGCAAGAGTGTGGCTGTGGCAGGGCGCATGTGCACCCCAGACCCAGTACACAAAATCATGTACAGGTACATGATTTCACGCAGGAGGGCCGCCCTGCCACAATATATCTGTGTGGGGCGGTCCATAAGAGGTTAAATGTTCCTCTGTTGAACCCCTTATTAACCCTTAGTTTACTCTAATCAGCCTTAATTAATTCCTTATTCTTCTTCTTCATTGAATTGTAATTTTCCTGGTGATTTTTTCTATTTTATCCACTTAACAACCGGACCATAACCGAATGATGGCTACAGCACGATTTGTTAATTCTGAGAGGTCATACAATGACATCCTCCCAGAATCATGCCCCCATTGTCCTGGTGCATCAGGACCATCAAAAGTGCAAGAGGTAGTCAAGAAATTAAATGTTTATTTTATAGAACGTCTCTGTATGTGGCCAGGCTGTGTAAACGTCTCACACACAGGGTATCACCATACTCAGTAGTAGAATATATTTTGGGGTGTAATTTGTGGTATGCATATGCTGTGTGTGAGAAATAACCTGTTAATATGACAATTTTGTGAAGGAAGAAAAAATCTTAAATTTGCAAAGAATTGTGGGAAAAATTACAACTTCAAAAAATTCACCATGCCTCTTACTAAATGCATTGGAATGTCTACTTTCCAAAAAGGGATCATTTGGGGGGTATTTGTACTTCCCTGGCTTGTTAGTGTCTCAAGAAATGAGTCAGTACATCAGGTGTGATCAGTTTTCAATGATTGGCACCATAGCTTGTAGACTCTACAGGGTGGGCCATTTATATGGATACACCTTAATAAAATGGGAATGGTTGGTGATATTAACTTCCTGTTTGTGGCACATTAGTATATGTGAGGGGGGAAACTTTTCAAGATGGGTGGGGACCATGGCGGCCATTTTGAATCCAACTTTTGTTTCATGAGTTATTTACACGTTTCTGACCACTTATAAAATGTGTTCAATGTGCTGCCCATTGTGTTGGATTGTCAATGCAACCCTCTTCTCCCACTCTTCACACACTGATAGCAACACCACAGGAGAAATGCTAGCACAGACTTCCAGTATCCGTAGTTTCAGGTGCTGCACATCTCGTATCTTCACAACATAGACAATTGCCTTCAGATGACCCCAAAGATAAAAGTCTAAGGGGGTCAGATCGGGAGACCTTGGGGGCAATTCAACTGGCCCACGATGACCAATCCACTTTCCAGGAAACTGTTCATCTAGCAATGCTCGGAACTGACACCCATAATGTGGTGGTGCACCATCTTGCTGGAAAAACTCAGGGAACGTGCCAGCTTCAATGCATAAAGAGGGAAACACATCATCATGTAGCAATTTTGCATATCCAGTGGCCTTGAGGTTACCATTGATGAAGAATGACCCCACTATCTTTGTGCCCCATATACCACACCATATCATACATTTTTTGGTTCCAACAGTCTTGGAGGGATCTATCCAATGTGGGTTAGTGTCAGACCAATAGCGGTGGTTTTGTTTGTTAACTTCACCATTCACAAGTCGTTCTCGGGTGTCGCATCGTGAGCGGCGTACAGTGACCTCTCACCGTAATCAGCTTGTAGGGAAGCCGCCTATAATCGATGAGTGTTTACCGTGGGAATGTTTGAGGTCGATGACGTCGTAGAGTTGCTCCTACTGGGTCTAGCCGCGTGACTTAAACGTCTTACCCGTTTTGTTTTTAACCTTGTCCTGGGAGTCAAATGCGTCTTCTAAAACAAGTCACTACTCCGTTTGAAAATACACTTACCACTTCAATTGTTTGTTTTGGTGGCGATAACCAGACTGTGATTGGGTGTAACCTATCTAGGGAGGTTCTGACAACCTTGGTTTTTTACATACTATACCACACCATATACCCCGTGTTTCTATCACCCCAGTAAGAAGTAGTTACCATTGGAGTTCCGGTGA
>BLSH010373765.1:432586-444034 GCA_018402905.1 Glandirana rugosa | reverse complement strand
CGTATCCACCATGGAGTGTGGAATATCTAATAGCTTTTAAAAACTGAGCTCGAGGGGTAACACGACCGCTGTCACATCTCTGTTACCTTGGTAATGTGTATAAGATACCAGTACGTTTTTATAGGCTTCAATAACCTTTTCCTAGAAGCATTACTACCGCCTTTATTGTCCTCATGACTAAAGGGGTCTAGGTCGGAATCGTGAAGAATTGAACCCTTATCTAGTCCAAGGACACCTCATGGCACCGAATCAGCGGTTGTAAGATGAACGACGATTTTATCAAGAGTGGTCTGTGACCTTTTTTCTTTGCTGTATTGTGGTGATAGCTTCAGAGGTGTTGGGGGCTAGGTCTTTTTTCCAGTGTCTGGTGAGAACTATTTTAGCAGCAAGTAGAATGTTGGCGACTAAGCCACGGTACTCCACAGGAACCTGATCTATTCCCAAGTTAAGAAGTGCTAAGGCTGGATCTGGGGAAATCAGTACTCCTGTTATTTCCGCCATCATTACGAAGATCCTTTTCCAATAACTTCGGATATTTTTGCATGACCATAGAATATGTGTAATGGTTCCATTGTCTCTACACTGTCGCCAGCACAATGGGGAGCTCGAGTCAAAAATTTTCGATAATCTATAAGGTGTGAGGTACCACCTATGCATTATTTTCAGAGCTAACTCCCAGTGGCCGACGCAGTGTGTAGTGCAATAAGAATATTTTATGGCCATAGTCCATTGTTTTTCCGAGAAAGACATGTTTAAGTCCCTTTCCCATTTTTCCATATTTATGGTTTTTTGGAATGAAGATTTGTCTTGTAGCCAATTATAGATTAGAGAAGTGCCACTCATATGTTTATGTGAGTTAGAGTTAGAGTAGTGCTGCCATATGCGTGAGTGTATTGTCGGGTTTGGAGGGGGAGATGTAGTTAAGAAACTGTGTACTCTATATAGACTAAGATACATGTTTGTGGGGATTGAGAATTTGGTTTTGATTTCGGTGAGGGAAAGGAGTTTCCCCTTATTGTATAAGTCGTTGATCCGCTTAACTCCATTTTTTTCCCATTCTTTTGTGTTCAAGTCTCTTATAGTGTGTTGTAGGGTGGATATAGGTAATTCTATTTTAATTGTGCAGGGGGAATCATGAGTAGGCCGTGTGATTGCTCTCCACGCCAACAAGGATGCCCTCGTTGTCGGTGGTGCGGATTTGAGCTCGACAGGTTTCCACAGGTCGGCGTATAGTAGTGAGCTTAAGTCTGATGTGTTGTTCAGTGAACACTCTATATCAGTCCAGAGAGGCTCCTCTGATCTGCTAAACCAGTGTTTTAGGTGATCCGCATGTACCACCGTGTGGTAGTCCTTTATGTCTATCATTCCCATTCCACCAACTTTCCTATGTTTGGTCAGGTAAGAGTGAGAACATCGCGCTTTTTTGCCTTGCCAAATGAATTGTTTCAGCATTGAATTTAGACCTTTTAAGTAGGTCGGTTTTAGAGGAGTGTGAAGGGCTCTGAAAACATATAAGATTTGGGGCAGGATCATCATCTTAAACGCTGCCAGTCTACCCACCCAAGAGAGTTCCGTCTTTGCTAGATTTTTTAATTGATTATTTAGTTTAGATATTAATGGTTTATAATTGGCTTCATCCAAGGATGAACATGGCTGGGTAATGGAGATGCCTAGGTATGTGATCTTCCCCTCGGCCCATGTGTATGGGAGTTTTTCATTCAGTATCTGCTTTGTTTTATTGGCAATGCCAAGATTTAATATTAGAGATTTTGAGAAGTTTACTTTATAGTACGATATGTGGCTAAATTCTGACAACAATACATGGACTCTAGGCAACGAGGTCAGCGGTTTGGTCAACATTAATATAATGTCGTCTGCAAACAGGTTGATTACATGGTGTCTATTCTTCGTGAGGAACCCATAGACTGATGCGTCTGTGCGTAAACGCTCTGCTAGAGGTTCAATCACAAGATTGAAGATTGTAGGGGAGAGCGGACACCCCTGCCTAGTGCCATTAGTGATACTGAACGGTTTCGATAGTAAATTCTCTGTGTACACCTGTGCCGAGGGGGAGGAGTAGAGAGCTAATATTGCTGAGAAGATCATACCTCGCAGTCCAAACTTACTTAGAGTCTGATGCATATAGCCCCAATGAACCCTGTCGAACGCCTTCTCCGCATCAATTGAGAGAAGCAGAGAAGGCGTTCGACTACGCTCGGCCGAGCACACCACATCAATCACTCTCCTAGTCGCGTCAGATGTTTGCCGGCCCTGGACAAATCCCATTTGATCGGGTTTTATGAGTTTGGGGATTACTTCTTTTAGTCTGTGAGCGAGGAGCTTAGCATATAATTTAACATCTACATTAAGTAGCGATATGGGCCGAAAGTTGGCAGGTGTGTCGTTTGATTTCCCTGGTTTAGGAAGGGTAATGATTTGCGCTTTCAGCATTTCTGGTGGGAATGTAGCCCCACATGCTGCAGCTGTGAAAACTCTATTTAAGTAGGGGGATAACTTAGTATAAAAGGTTTGGTAGTATTCACATGTAAACCCGTCGGGGCCGGGGGACTTGCCAGATGGCATTGATTGTATAACTTTTACTATTTCTGGGTCTGTAAAGGGGCGGTTCAAGGTTTTCAGTTCCAAAGGAGTGACGGATGGGAGATTTAGCTGGTCAAGGAATTTAGATATTGCTTCATTTGTGGGTTGGGGTGTGGAAGTGTCTTCTTTTAAATTATATAAGGACTGGTAGTAATCTGCGAAAGCATCTGCGATGTGTTGTGGATTGGTCAGTTTTTGTTTAGTGAGTGGGTGTATAAGGGCCGGTATCCTAGATTTCGTTTTTTGGGCCTTGAGTTTAGATGCTAGAAATTTACCCGCCCTGTTGTGTAAGGAGTAATATTTTAGTTTGAGACGGTTAGTGAGTACGGCATGTGTTTCTTGAAGTGTTGTTCGGAGTGCAGCGCGTAGTTCAGTTATCTTATTGGCAGTGAGGGCGTTAGGGTTGTTTTTGTTTGACCTTTCTAAATCACGAAGGTCGGACAGAATTTGTTGTGTTCTATCCGATCTTCGCTTTCTAATTCTGGCCCCCTGCTGGATCAAAATTCCCCTTATGTACGCTTTGTGGGCGTTCCACAAGTTGAATATGTCCCCATCTGTGGAGGAGTTGTCCTTAAAGAAATTTTCTAAGTGATTCTCAACGACCTCGCTGATGGCGAGGTCGCTGAGAAGGTTAGGATTGCATCTCCAAATGAAGTTGGTACCTGGAGCGTGCCCCTCAGAGATCGTGACCGTGACCGCTGCATGATCTGACCATGTTATGTCTGCGATCTCCGAGCAGGACACCCGCTGCAACAACCACTTATCCACTAGTATTAGGTCTATTCTAGAGTATGTATTGTATCTGGGAGAGTGATACGTATAGTCTCTCTCTGAAGCATGGAGAGATCTCCACGTATCATGCAATTCCTCTCTATACAATAGGTTGGCCAGCGAGTGTGTTCTACTTCTCTTTTTGGCTGTGGAGTCTAAAGCTGGGTCAACCACTTGATTAAAATCACCACACATAACTAGGCAACCTTTCTTATATTGGTTAACACATTTAAATAGTTTTCGATAGAAGGAGCCATGACCCGAATTTGGGGCATACACTCCCACTATCGTATATAGCTTACCGTTTATCATGCCTACTAAGATGACATAACGTCCGTTAGAGTCTGTCTTAGAAAAATGAGGTTGAAAGGAGACTGAGTTCTTTATGGCGATTAGGACACCTCGTTTTTTCTTTGTGAATTCTGCGGAAAGGATGAAGGGAAAGTTCTTTTGTTGTATTTTTGGCGCTTCCATCGCTTTAAAGTGGGTTTCTGTCACTACCACTATGTCGGCCTTTGATGTCGAAGCTTCCTTCCATAAAGAGAGGCGCTTGGATGGATGATTCAGTCCTTGAGCGTTGATGGTCATCAGTTTAAGTGACATACGTTTTTGGGTTACTTCCGTTGTAATGGAGCTCCTTGCATCGGGAGGTCCTTGTGATGTTTTTGTCTTTGTAAAAAAAATTGAGCAATGATATTTGAGGGTTTCTTCGGTTCTTCGGTGTCATAAAGGTACAGGAGGGTGAGTGTTGAGTCATTTTATGTGCTTCCCGTGGTCGCTCTGTAGTCAACCAGTCGGTAGATTGAAATAGTGTCTGGAGCCAGTAGTTACTAGATAGAGCAAATTGGATAAACCAAGAAAGAATGTAAAAAGGGTTCAACCAGGAACAAGGTGCAGGCATCCTGCATAACAATGGGGGAGAAGATGTCAGCCGGAACATGGTGTAGCTGTAGACTATCGCCCGAAACGTGGCTGGTGCTTTCCATGTTAGTTGTGTGTGCCTCTAGAAGTTTTAGCTTTGTTGCTTTTTTTTTGTGGGTTACTTTGTTCCAATCCCACACGGGTTTTGTTATCTGCCTTTCCTGTGTTGGTTCAGGAACGTGTTCCGTTGTGATTTTCCACTCTCTGAGTTTTTGTAGGCCCTCCTGGAGGGAGGAAATGAGGTAAGAGGAACCTTCCCATGTAACCTTTAAAGTTGCCGGATACTTCCATTGATATAGGATTTGGTGATTCCGAAGGGCTTTCGTTATGGATAGTAAGTTCTTTCTCTTTTGTAGAGTGAATGCTGAGAGGTCTGGTAGGATTTGTAGGGGTATTGCTTGTTCCGGAAGGTGCTGCTTCTTTCGGAAGGCCAGTAGTATGGCTTCCTTAGCCTGGAAGTAATGCATCCTCAGGAGTACATCCCTGGGAATCTCCTCTGGAAGGAAAGAGGGCTTGGGAATCCTGTGGATCCTATCTATAGTTAGGTCAGAGTTCGTCAATGTGGGCACAGCTTTGTGGAATATGTCTCTGACAAAATGAGACAGTTGTGCCGGTTGTACTGATTCCGGAATCCCCCTTATTTTTAGATTATTGCGTCTGGAGCGATCCTCTAGATCCGCCACTTTAGCCTTCAGCCAATCAATTTCTTCTGAGTGAGACGCATGTGCATCCACCAGATTGTTATATGACTCTACACAGGTTCCCATAGTTTCCTCTAGCTGACCCACCCTATCCCCTAGTTCTTGCACTTCTGTGGTATATTGCTTGAAACATGCTAACATATCCATCTGTAGGGAAGAACGTAGTGAGAGGAGCATGTCTTCCTGTGGTCGGGAAAGAAGCGATAGGGTCTGGGTTCTGGTCAGGATTCATTGTGGTGGTGTTACTGAGCTCCATTTCGGGTTCATCAGGGTCATCTGAGTCTCTGTCCCACCTTGGCCTAGATTTGGCGGGACTTTGCAGCTCTGGAGCTTCTGGAGTTGGTGGGTCTGCTGTTTTGTCCTCTGAGAATACAAAGGTGGCAGCTGCTATAGGTCCGTCCTTAAGTGGCAAGGCCAAAGCGGCGTCTCTATTGTGTTGAGCATCCTTGGTCAATCTTGGGAAGTAACCAGGCATTTTTTGCAATTGCGGGTCCTCTCTACGTCTGCGAGACATTTTAGTGAGTGATGTTGTTGTAAAGTCCTTGCGGGAGAGGAGAGTGCTGTTCTAGGGCTTATTGTAGTGCCACGTCTCAGGCTTGGTGCACAGCTATATGGTCATTTTGTTGCTGACATGCCAGTGGTACTGAAACATGTTGCTTGAGCACAGGAGAGATTAGTAAGGTTGAGTGGGATTGCTTTTCTGAGTAATAGACTTTGTGGGCACAGGTTAGGTGCAGGTTGGGTGTACCAAGATGGCCGCCCCGCCAGTCTGAGTTGTCCTTCTGGTACCTTTTTCTGCTCTCTCCCAAACGTCACCAGGGTGGACAGGGTGGACAGGGGAAGCAACACTGATGCAGTGGGTCGCCTAGCCAGGGGATCCTGTCGTAGTGTTGTTTTTCCCCCTTGTGAGGGCTCGTTACCAGGCCGCAAGATGGCCGCCGCTATGCACGGTAGGCCGCAAATGAAGCCGGGGAGTTGATTTTGGGCTTCGGCCGATCGCGGGTGTAATTTCTCCGATTTTGGCCGTTTTTTGTCCCCCTTGCTGGTGTCCAGTCTGGGTGAGGGTCTCCCTAGGGAGGTGTATGGTCTTGGATGCAGAGTGGAGCGGGTACGGGAGGTATGTGGGCCGGGAGTGCCGTTTCTATAATCGCCCGTTTTCTCCCTTCCAACCTTCCCCAAAGTGTGCCGTAGGGTGTTAAGGGCTAGTGCTGGTCTTTGGGAGACTCACCACTTCTCCTAGATGAAGGATGTTCGTGGATTTTCTTTTTCTCGGGCAGGAGCTCCTGTTCAGAGCTGCTTCCTCACCTCGCGTCAAGCCACGCCCCCCCTTTTTGATGTTTCTGATATTCTCGCTGATTCTTTTGTGTAGGGGTCTGGTAGTTCTTCCTACGTATAATAATCTGCATGGACACTCAATAATGTACGTGACATGTACACTATTGCAGGTGATGAGTTGTTGTATTTTAAATTGTTTCCCGTTGGTCCATGATTTGAAATTCTCTTTCTTTCTTGTTATGTTTCTTTCACTGTATTGGTCTATATATTCACCTAGTCTTGAAAAAATAGAGTAGATCCCATTAATTATGGGTCGTCCTGGTGGTTTATCCAACCTTTTGTGAATTTTAGGGACATAGTAGATTACCGGGGTGTACCCCTATCTGAAAATAGAAATCAACAACGGTTCAATATCAACCAGAACATACTTCAAACCAACAGACAAAAATAGATACATACCCACCTCGAGCTGCCATCACCCTAGGTGGCTCAACAATATCCCCAAAGGACAATTAATGAGATTGAGACGGAACTGTGACAAACTGGATGACTTTCACATACAAGCCGAACAAGTGATCCAGAAATTCGTGGAAAAAGGCTACCAGGTAGAAACACTAAAGAAAATTAAGACAGAAGTCTCACATATGGAAAGAGGAGAGCTACTGAAGAAGCGCATAGGTTTTAAAAAAGATTTTAAAAAAGTAGAAAAAAGTGCTGAACAAGATCCTTCCAAACAAACCAAGGTTTATATATAGGAAAGCCCCAACACTGAGGAATGTACTGGCACATAATGTGGTAAATCCCCCAAAGGAAATCAAACTCTTTCAGGAGATGAAAGGATTTAACAGTTGCAGGAAATGTCTGCCATGCAGCACGGTAAGAAACATAACAAGAAAGAAAGAGAATTTCAAATCATGGACCAACGGGAAACAATTTAAAATACAACAACTCATCACCTGCAATAGTACACATGTCACATACATTATTGAGTGTCAATGCAGATTATTATACGTAGGAAGAACTACCAGACCCCTACACAAAAGAATCAGCGAGCATATCAGAAACATCAAAAGGGATTCCCCAAACACAGCTTATCCAGACATTTCAAAGAAGTACATAAAAAAGACCCCTCAGTACTCACCTTCTATGGCATAGATATGATTAAAGACCACTGGAGGGGAGGGAACAAGAGAATAAAAATATTGCAGAATGAAACAATGTGGATTCACCGTTTGGGAAGTCTGGCTCCTGGAGGGTTAAACCTAGACATAGACCTCAATTGCTTCATATCGGACCAATAACTAGATAAGAAAGGTCTTTCCACAAGGGGACCACCTAAGCATTATATTAATGGTGCATATAATGCATATTATGACCAGCAATATGATCTAATAGGCCATCTAAACATAATGACGTCAGAACACCAGTAGATGAGCCACACTACTGTGTTGGACCCAATATGGGGACTCAGCTTAACCTAAGAACAGGGCCATAACACCTAGGGAACAATGCCCTTATAAAAGATTATAGACCCTGGCATATGATTATCACAGTAGTAGTATATTTAATTATATAAGATCTTTCAAGACCAGGTTATAGTGATTCCCCTCAACATATACTCAAAGAATATATACAACATTCCCCTTCAACCTTATTTTAATTGTCTCTCCATTCCGACTCCTATTCAATTTTCAGTTTTAATCCCGTATATTACATTTACATATGATTCTTACCTATTTTTAATATACACCTTTATATAATTTTAAAATGAACAATTTACTAAACTTTTTTTAGCCTAAGAAAGCTTTTATTTCACCTGTACCTCAGAGGGATAAAGGTCATCCCAGCCATCTTAGAAAGATTTAGGTCATAGGGGACTGATTTTATGTGTTTTAGGTGTGTTTTATATTACTTTTAGGTTTACCAGGTAATAGCTGGATTTGGACACTCGGGACGGATATAAAACTACATGTTATTACATTTGTCACCACTGGTGACTGTCATACTCCGTTAGGAGATAGCCCAGGGATTAATTAAGGCTAAAAGGTGATATTCAATTCTTATATTTATAATTATATATATATATATATATAAACATTTTATCCAACTTAGCACTGTACTCCCCCTACATGCACTATTACCAGCATTAAGAACAGAGGAGGATCAGAGGGCTTATCCAGGCTCTCTTAGTGCGATAATTTGTGTACCATTTTACATCTTGACCCGCCCCCACATCTAGCTATATAAGACAGCACATTGCAGATCTGGTGACACCTCAGAAGACGTCCATAGGACGAAAGGCCTCAGGTGATACCAGATTGCATACCACGTCACTTCCTGTCTTACCCAGACACTTCCTGTTCCACCTAGTGAAGCGCAAAAACACATGGAGGAAGGGTGTACATGCCTTCATCAATAGGGAGGATTTACCTACACACTAGGAGGAAAGTGGCCTGGACGACAGAGTGACTGTTTTTACTTTTGTTTTGGAGCATACTGCATGATTGGACTTGTGTATGATTTTTGTTCTAAGAAATAAACCTCATTTTAAAACTGAATCAAGCTATGGAGTTGTTCCCATTCCTTCCATGAATTGGACATCCCACACAATTTGGAGGATCCATCACGATACCAACCCCCTGGAACTCACATCGTGAAGGAAAGATCACCATCTGCCCATAGGACCTGGGACCCGCCTGGGAAAGGAGACAACCTGTTGGAGAAATATCCCCCCGGGAGATAAAATCTGGAGAGGAGAGACCAACCACCAATCGGAGGATCCCTGACACACCTGCCTGAGACAGGCGCCTCTGCGTTTTACCCCTGTGTGGGGTGGCGCTGTCTGGTAAGCAGGGTGGCAATCGGGGAGCATGCGTGTCTCACTAAGGATTTATGTATTTTGGACCATATCTTATGGACACTTAATTGCACCATTGAGAAATAGATGTTGGCTATTGCTGTGAACAGATAGAGGACTAAGTGCAACAGACTCATGGTTTTAAGTTTTTGCAAGTTGTAATACTAGCACATTAATACTAGCACATTCTTTTCATTGGATATATTTTTTGAAGAGACTCAATAGCACCTTATAAAGCACTTTGCATAAGCACTTTAATATCACAGTAACTCAGGATATCTACGGTCCTTGTTTTCTGTGATACTAGCACATCAATACTAGCACATCATTACTTTTAACACTATTGTTGGATACATTTTATGTAAAGATTTATCAGCACCTCTACATATCACTTTGTACAAGCACCTTAAAATATCAGGGCAACATGAATACATATATGATACTAGCACATTATCATTTTTAGGAAAGTGATATAGTCGCTTTAGCCTGTATCTGCAAAACGATAAGCACTGTCAGCAGTATTCTTTGTATTCTTTTTACTTGGACTGTGTGTAACTGGGGTTGTCACATGACAACACGATACTAGCACATTTATACGTTCATTTACTGAAGTTAGGGGGACAGATTATTCAGCATCCGACAAGGCACATCTGTTTCCAGTATTACATTCCAAAAATACTCACCCCATCACTACATAGCCATATTGGCACACTAGCATTATAAATTTTGGTTACCATTACTTATAACATATTTTTTTCTATACCCACAATCAGAACCATATATGAAAGAGATACCTACTATAGATAAATAAGAATTTGGCACACCATTATATCAGGGGAGCGCCAACCCAGACTCAAACAATCAAATACCCTCACTCCCTATATAGGGAGTATACACTGGAGGCAGCATACCCACAACTTTCTAGCCTCAAAAAAACGTAAGCGTGGTTTTTGCAATCATCAGATTTTAGAACAATAATCTGTCCCTCTAAGCAGTAGACTCTACCTAGTCTAGTCAGATTGTTCTGTAATGCAGGATGAGATCTACAATCTGTCCCTAAAAGCAGTAGTAGTAATCTCTACCAATCTATCTATCTGCAATCTGTCCCTCACAGCACCAGCAGCATCCTCTCCCTACACTACCCAGAGAGCATGTGACATGCAGCACTAAGTGACTCCAGCTTATAAAGAGGCTGGGTCACATGATGCACTGGCAAATCCCAGCCATGCCATTAGTAGGCGTGGCTGTGATGGCTTCTGAGGGCAAACCAGCGAAACGCTTGTTGATTGGCTGCCCTGCAGCTATTCAACATGCGTGATCAAATACCCGAACCCAGAACTTGAACCCAAACTTTTTTTCAAATGTCCGGGTTCAGGTCCGGGTCACAGTTTTGGTAGGTACCTGAACTTTACAGTTCGGGTTCGCTCAACTCTAATTATGAGTCTTTTGTACGGTTCAATTTTTTCCACAAGTCTTCGGAAAACGTGGAAAGAAAATGAAAACGTATTTTTTTTCACAAAGTGGTCAATTTATATGATATTTTGAACACATAGCATGTATATAGCAAAAATAACCCCCCAAAATATATTCCGCTACTCGTCTTGAGTATTGCGATACCACATGTGTGAGACTTTTTCACACCCTGGCCACATAGAGGGTTCCAACATGCAGGGAGCACCGTCAGGCATTCTAGGACCAGAAATTTCACATCTAATTTCCTAACGACCTATTACACTTTTGAAGGCCCTTGCGCACCAGCACAATGGAATTACCCACAAAATGACCACATTTTGGAAAGCAAACACCCCAATGTACTTGGGTACTTAGATGGGCTGGTGACAGGTACTCGGGTACACTGATGGTCTGGTGACAGGTACTCTAATGGGTAGGTGACGGGTACTTTAGTACATTTGTGGGCAGGTGACAGGCACTCAGGTACTCTGATGGGCTGGTGACAGGTACTTGGGTACTCTGATGGGCTGGTGACAGGTACTCTGTTACTCAAATGGGCTGGTGACAGGTACTCTGATACTCAGATGGGCAGGGGACAGGTACTCTGGTATGCTGATGGTCTGGTGACAGGTACTCAGGTACTCTGATGGGCTGGTGACAGGTACTCGGGTTCTCAGATGGGCTGGTGACAGGTACTCAGGTACTTGGATGGGTTGGTGACAGGTACTCGGGTACTCTGATGGGTTGGTGACAGGTACTCGGGTACTCAGATGGGTTGGTGACAGGCACTCGGGTACTCTGATGGGCTGGTGACAGGTACTCGGGTACTTTGATGGGCAGGTGACAGGTACTCGGGTACTCAGATGGGAT
>BLSH010373765.1:386957-415190 GCA_018402905.1 Glandirana rugosa | reverse complement strand
CGTTCCTCTGACAGGAGCGGTGTCATAATATCACTTTTCCTGTGGCGAGGACAGTCTCCTTGCCCCCCACATGAATAGCAACTGGGCTACAGCAGCAGCTGCACTTTTCACTATAATACTGTGGCGAGGACAGTCTCCTTGCCCCCCACAGCCCACATTAACAACACTAATAGTTTCGGGAAAAGTGCTGCCAGACCAAGATCTCCTATCTTGTTTATAACCACTATTTTTTTTTCTACTTTTGTTATAATGTTTTGGTAAATAAAAAAATATGCTGACCTATGAACAGATCTGAAACCCCAGTATTGCTAACTTAGTACATAATTATTCTGGAAACGTCGCCAGGTCCATCCTAACAGCAGCTTAGGGAAAATGACAGCTGTACACCTACAAGTTTAAAGCGGAGTTACACCCAAAAGTGGAACTTCTGCTTTAAGGGAAGGTGACCCTATGACATGCCACAATTGGCATGTTATTTTTTTGGGGGGGGTGGAACTTGTTTTCACAGGGTCCCTGGTCCACTTCCTCTCCTGCCACCGTGGAGCCAAAAGGAAGTTCACCTTCCTCCCCCTCCCACCCGGCGATCTTCTGGGACACGTCACAGATCCCGGAAGATACGCCGGCCATTCACAGCGCGACTCGTGTATGTGCAGTGCGTTCCCGGCTTTGAAGCCAAAGCTGGACGCCCACACTTGTGATGTTGGCACTGCATGGAGGACGGGGAGGAGAGTGGCGCTGCAGGCGGCTGCAGCCTGGGACAGGTGAGTGTCCGATTATTGAAAGTCAGCAGCTACACTTTTTGTAGCTGCTGATTCTTAATAGGGTGGAACTCCACTTTAAGGCATGCTTTATGAAACTAGGCATGCTATCTGCAATACATAATAAAGCACACATAATAATAAACACATAAGCCTGAATGTGAAGTAATTACAGTTTATTATTATTATTATTTATTAATACATTACCAACACCACGTTATAGATTCAAATTCTAAATCTAAAATGCAAAATACAATTTTAAAAAGGCTGTATGTATTTTAATAGCAATGTTAACAGCAGCCTAATTTGTTAAGCTCATTGCTATAAATATATACTTTCAGAATATCAGCAAGGATTTTCTTCATTCTAGGAAAAAGTTAAAAAAATGATAAGCAGCATGTGTTTACTGAGAACCGTGAAGTCACTTTACAAACCTGAATCTACATTTACATTGCATTTTTTATATTCAAAGAAATATTTTTGTACAGAAATGCTGCCATTCTTCAAAAGAGCCATATAAATGTTTCTTTCACATACCTCAAACAAGCAGAGTGTGTTCTAGAGAAAAACTGTTTTAAATTATAGGGCTCCATAACAGTACTGGAATACTTGTACAGTATACGTTTCAAGCATTAAATAAAAACTGGAATTAAGGTGCCCGTACATGTGGCAACCATAAAAGTAGATTAAGTTATTGTATGCTGAAAAATAAATTCTAGCTCTGTTAAAAAAAAGGAAAAACCTCTTCTACAGTCAGCTACTGTACATATTGTATTATCTAAAGTGTTTAAAAAAACATGTTTCTGAATGCTTCTGTCCTGGAGGTACTGCAAACACTCTATTTCTCTTCACTGGTGATAATTCCTTATACAAAAAAAAAAAAACATTTTACAATATTCCATTTAGGAAGTCAGTGCAGAGTTTGTTAATCAGTCTAGCAATCACTGACATTGCTAGAACTTTTTTGAAACTGCTAACCCTGACCAGCTCAAAACTGATTTGGTTTATTGAAGCAAGGTGATTTTTATGGCATTTATTCAAATTATTGTTATGCCAAAAAAAAAAAATATTAATAAATGGAGGGGCCAGGGAGAAAAACGCAATTGTATTATGACCAGATATATCGACATATGAGAGCATTATCTACCCTTTGTCAACTGTTTTCCAAATAAATATAGATGCAGAACTGGATGTAGGGTCTAAAAAAATGCGTATTCCAGATGATTTATTTCAGCAACAATTCTGCCATAAGATTATATGTGCATGTAAGTTAATTTAGACATTCATAGACATTCAAAAGCTATGAGACTGCTTCTGGGTGCCGATACCTTAGATGTTATGTCAACAGTCCGAGCAATCCAAGCAGACTCAGAGTTGCTACTTAAAGTGGTAGTAAACCCTCCTATAATTTTCAGCCAAGGAAGCTGCCATATTGGCCTCTGTTTAATCTACAACTGCCATGATGCTGCACGTGTGATCAGCTATGACACCAGTTATTGGATGGTTTGACAGTTTGGCTTAGAGCACAACCAATGGGAGTGTTACATTTCCGGCACATGCCGGAAATGGAACTGGTTTTTAAACTGTTAAATGGATGGGTTTACTACCGCTTTAAGCAACAATCTATAGTATTCAGCAAGAATCAAATGAGAAAATGTTGCACTCCTGGATAGTAAACATAAGCAGCTGGCATTAACAATCTCAACAGAAATCGTGCAGTATTGGGGAGCAGACCCATACCCCAGTAGAAGTCCCATTGTGACGAAACACGTTGGGTGGAAGGGTGTCTGCTCCATGTCAACTGCGCTCATTGTGTGTACACATCATTTGTCCAATTTCGCTCAATACTCTCAATTTTAATATAAGTGCATTTCTTTAATAAATTGTCTGATTTTATCGGATTTACACTATGTGGGGCTTCCTTTGTTTTCCTCCCTCTGTGGCCGTCACCACATACATGTAAGCTGGAGTGATTGTCCATTTCCTGTGATAATCGAAGAAGAGGATCTGGTTGATGTAGCATTTTGGCGCATTACCATGTTTTCTAGGGTAAGAGTACCCATCTTTATTATGCACAGGTGGGGTGAAGGCACAAGGTGATCTCCGTTTTGAATTATTGACACCGTTTTATTATCAGTTCTATCTGGTAAGAGTACCCCTTGTGAATATTTATGAGGTGGTGGGAACCACATCACTTGGATATTATTTTTTTGAATCAGATACTTTTGCTATTCAGAGACTTTTTACTGTTCCTTGATTTTTTGATGGACTGTTTTTTGATTTTTATATTACTATAGTGATTATTTTCAACACTGTTATATGTACTTACCCATGCGCGGCATTCACTGTACAATCTATAGTATTCCCCTTTGCCCCCCACGGCTGCATAAAATGTTATATAGGGAGGTGAAGGGAGGGCCAGAAGACCTGGGCCAGCACTCCCAGAAGAAGAAAGGGCTATGATGTGCAAGGGGACTGTGCTAAGGAATTGACTCTCCCCGAAGCAGTCAAATTTTCTAGCAAGTTTGAACGCAACTTACAACTTAACAAAAAAGATTAACAACTTCATTAGGCTGAAAGCTGTCATATGTAGAAGATGTAGAAATTCTGTTTTTATGTATGATGCATGGCTCCAACTGAACAGGGGGCCAAACAGGCAAAAATATCTGGTGTTTGACCAAACAACTGAACAGTCAAAGTTTGCTCATCGCCTAGGCTTGGACTGAACCATTGAACAGTTGGCTTATCTGTAATATCTACCAAAAAAACAATTATCCCCACTGATTACAGCATCGCTGCAGGAAAGTTCCACTGTACAATCGTTGTGATGTTTAAACTGACGGACCTAATAAAAGTGTGGTGATTAAAGAGGTATACGATGAGGAGTTCTTTTTTTCTTCCATAAATATATACGGAGAAAGTAAAGGCAAGGAAAAGAGAAACAGCTGCATATCCTGGGTCGGATTGTAGACCACAAGCGTTTACTGACTCCTCCATGCCGTAAGGCTGGAGAGTCAACTACATCTGTAAAGGCAAGGAAAGGAGAAACAGCTGCATATCCTGGGTCGGATTGTAGACCACAAGCGTTTACTGACTCCTCCACGCCGTAAGGCTGGAGAGTCAACTACATCTGGTAAGCAGGGTACATACCCCAAAGATTTTTTTTATGGCACAAAAGGCACAAGCACTTAAGGAGATTGTAACACTGTATGGACTTTGATATGTGTTGAACAATTATTAGCACGGAGCAAGAAAATTAACCACAGAAAATTAACCACAGAAAAAAGGAAAAAAAACAACAAAAAATTTTTTGTGCACTAATATTTTGCACCATAGCACCTTATAAGACTTTACTAAAAGAATTGTTGCACCATTTCACTGTTTGCACTATTGCACTTTATAACGGTATAAGAATTTGTACATTAAGGAAATTAAAGAGTGAACCTGAAAATATCATTCTCATAGGGTATAGAGCAGAATGAGCATATGGCACTTTATGTTTGGATTAATTTCTCACTCAACATGATGTAATTATTTATAATTTATTGTGAATGGATTTTGTTGCACAATAACAAGGAGATAACACTTTGAGAATACACCCATAGCTAATTATAATTACGGTTCAACCTGAAGGATAGAAAGGCAAGTGCTGTTTATACATATTATAATTACCCCCGCCCGAATCATGCGTGCAGAGCCACAGATGTAGCTGCAAGTGCCACTGGAAAAATACAGTGCTGTCCAGCTGTTTTGATAAAACTTGTCCCCTGCCGACATTTCTGACTCCTCCTCTTCTCCAAGTGCCCCCAAAGGAAGCCACTTGCTGTAGGGGCACTCGTGCATGTTCGCTCCCAAGCCCCGCTCTGTGTGCCTCCCACTCTCTCTTTATTGGCTCACTGGCTGTAACTGATAGCAGCGGGAGCCAGTGGCTCCCACTACTGTGTCTCAGCCAATGAGGAGGCAGAGACCCAGGAGAGCAACCTCTCTTGTGCACATTACTGGATCGGGATCAGGCTTGGGTAAGTATTAGGAGGGGATGCGCTTTCTGAAAGTGCCCTAAAAGTCCTGCATGCTGTAGCTTTGGTGAGCTTTCAGAAAATGCACCAAAAACCCAGGACAAAATATAAAGTCTATGGGAAACTACAGGTAACCCACATGAAAACCTCAGGTACAAACCATAGCAGGGCAGTGTGAAAACGTACTTAGGTTTTAGTATGGTTACAATATAATGCATCAAAAACAGAATATATATACTATATATAGTGTATATGGGAGCCCTTTTCTGTTCATCTAGTCCAGTTTACAATTTTCCTGCACTAAGCCTGTGATTTGAAAGTTAAAGTTCAACAACTAACTGGTGTGATCATCTCCTAGATTTATCTTCCGTCAGCATGTTCCTTGTCAGCACGTGTCAACGCAGTATACAAGAAAGCTGCTATATAAAATATTTAAATAAGCTAAAATCAGGTAAAATTTTTTGCTTTTTCCTAGCTGCATTTAAAAGAACATTGACATGCAGTGTTAATGCATGTGTTATTGCATATGTGCATTACCACTCATGTGCAGTAACATGTGCGTTACCACAGTGTGATAGTGTTAACTGGGAATAAAGCAAAAACGCAGTTAGGTATTTATTAAAAAAGTATTCAAGAAGTTTGGGTCAAATGGCTCAATAACAATGAAGTATTGTGGCCTAAAAACAAAATAGTAGATTAACAATGTTTCACACTTAGATTCAATAATTCTTTTCCTTATTTCTTGGCCCTACAAAGATTAAACAAGCCCACAATCTTTAAATTATGTATAGGCTAAAATGCATAAATGCAACACATAAAAGGTTCCATATTTATGTTATGTGTACTTTTTAGACACCAATTCATTTCGGTTACATTTTTTAAATATTTAATACAGTTAGAGTTGAGGGACCAGAGCCTATTTAATTATGTTCATCATCTCTATTTCATCTTCTTTATTAATGTCAAATCTTGTACTCATCATATGATTTTGTAAAGAGGAATGAATAACATCATTAAAGTGTACCTGAATTAGAAAAGTGAATATTTGATATGTTATAGGGAACATCTAGAAATATCAAAGTGTCTCTCAAGGCAAAAGTCAAAAAAAATCATGAAGCAAGTTTCAGATAAAATTTGCACATTACATATAACTTCATTTTTCACAGCTTAAGGACATGCAAAGCAATTACCTCATGATTCTACTGTTTCCCTGCTAACACCCATATTTCCAGGCCCCGGTTTGACAATGCTACTCAGCTGCTTCTGAAATGGCTGATTCCCCCAGCTTTGTTGGGACATGGAGGCTGTGATGCTTCATTATCCATTAATGACTGCTGGGAATTTTGTTTGTTGTGCATGCGCTTAATGAAGAGCAGACCTACAGCTAGTGCGCATGTGCTAGTTTTGCTCCCGCAAAGCTCACAATGCAGGCAACAGCTATTTATCTCCTGTCAGTGAAGAGAGAAAACTCTGCCTACTGTTGGCTCAATGTCCGCCAGTGACTCACAATCACCTAATACAGAGGCAGAACAGGGAATCGCCAATGTAAACACGGCGGTTCCCCGTTCAGTCAGGGGACATAACAGAGATCTACTGATCCCTGTCATCGGGATCAGTTAGATCTGCCATGTCTCTGCCAGCCCATCCCCCTACAGTTAGAACACAATGAGGGAACACATTTATCCCCTTGATCGCCCCCTACAGGTTAACCCCTTCCCTGCCAGTGACATTTATACAGTAATGTATTCTTAGCTCTGATTGCTGTATAAATGTCATTGGTCCCAAAAAAGCATCAAAAGTGTCTGATCAGATCGCCACCATTACCAGTAAAAAAAAAAATAAATAATAAAAATGCTATAAATCAATTTCCATAGTTTGTAGACGCTATAACTTTTGCTCAAGCCAATCAATATATACCTATTGCAATTTCTAGAAGAATATATATCGGCCTAAACTGATGAATACATTTGTTTTTCTATATATATTTTCTTTTGGATATGTATTATAGCAAAATAAAAAAAAGTGTTCTTTTTTTTTAAATTGACGCTCTTTGTTTGTTTATTTATAGAGCAAAAAATAAAAACTGCAGAGGTGATCAAATACCACCAAAAGAAATCTCTATTTGTGGGAAAAAAAATGATAAAAATGTCGTTTGGGTACAATGTCGCACAACCGCGCAATTGTAATTCAAAATGTGACAGCACTGAAAGCTGAAAATTGGTCTGGGCAGGAGGGGGGTTTAAGTGGCCAGTAAGCAAGTGGTTAAGTAAAGGGCTTCTGAAAAACTGCCTATTGTAATTTTTTTACACTACATGTTTTTTTTTGGGTGAACGAGTAGGGGTGCTATGTACCCCATACTCATTTACATTGGGGGGGGCTGGATCTGGGGGCCTCCTTGTTAGGGAGCTTCCAGTTAGGGAGGCTTCCAGATTCTGATAAGCCCACAGACCCCCACAACCACTAGCCAGGGTTGTGGTGAACAGGCCCTTGTCCCCATCAACATTGGGGACAAGGTGCTTTGGGGGCAAAGACATTTTGCCCCAAAGCACCCCCCCATGTTGAGGGCATGTGGTCTAGTATAGTTCAGGTGGGGAGAGCTTGCTATTCCCCTCCCTTTCCTGACCTGCAGGGCTGCTTGTTTGGATAAGGGTCTGGTATGGATTCTAAGGGGGATGCCGAAAGTTTTTTAAAATTGGCATGGGGTTCCTCTCAAAATGGGGAAGGGCCTGGTATGGATTGGGGGACCCCATGCCACTTTTTCCCCAATTTTTTTATTGCAATTTTTTTTTACATTCACAGCTGATGACTCATTGGTTGTTTGTTAAGGATATAGAGGCCACCCACTCCTTAACTACTGGCTAGGCAATTCACAGCTTGTTATGGAGAAAAAAAGCAAAACCCACGCAAAAACTCATCACAAATGCAACACTTTCAATTTTAGTGCGGGTTCATTGAAGTATATTACACGCAATCCGCTGTGGGAAAAAAGTCCCTGACCCTTTCCAAAAATGCACCGCATGAAAAGTGCACAGATGTGAACATGTATCAAAGGAAACCATGTTAAGTGGACTGTAGTGCATTTCTGCAAACTAAAAAATGCACTATGTACAGACTCAATTCTTTCTGTAGGATGTGTTAGGCGTCCGTACTCCGGGTGGATAGAGCCACAATGCCACATGTATGTATAAAGCCTTCCTGGCTGATGATCTTTTTGTTTTGTCTCTCATTCTGGGGACTCCTACCTTGGAATACATATCTTTGTGGCACTTGGGTTGGGCTCCCTTCACTAATGCATTGCCCCTCCAGGTGCGTGCATGAGTGTTGTGTGGGCCCCTGGGCATTTGGCTCTGCTGCGAGTTTCTCCCTTACTGGCATGCTGACATTCTTTGCATATGTACCAGCACACCAGAATTTCTTCTGATAAAGCACTATTTGCAAAATGCGTTGATAATTCACATCTTGATAAAAGATGTTAAAGATTAATCTTAACCTCTCCATTTTTGGAAGGTTTAATTTTTGACATGCTTATGAGAGGGTATTAGATGTGTAATGGTGTCTGATATCACAAATGCTGTCAATGAAGTTGTAATCTTTGATATGATTTTAATTTTTATACATAATAAAATGTTGGGATTTTATATGTTGTGCTTTGTCCGTTCCTGAAATCATTTTTGCACCTAAAAAGTCCTATAATTGTATGATGACATTTTTCTATTGTGCTACAGTAAAAATGACACACACACAGAAAAAAATGACAGTTTAAATTGCTGGCAAACAAAACTTTATTGCTTGCTTCTTAGGGGTCTGCTATGTATTTTGGGGGACCCTTGGGGTCTGTGTGACATTTTTTCTTTTAAAAAAGAAGCAAGAGGTAATTTACAGGCAATTTAAACATGTTTGTAATTGCAGCACTAAAAAATCACTGCTGCCAGTAGCATGGCATTTTTTACATTTTCCCAAGGGTAGTTCCTGCCCACTCCTCGATTCATGCATTTTTGACACCCCGTGTATATTAGCCCAGAAAATGGTCACAAATTTGATAGGTTCAGCTCAAGCTGATTTCAATGGGGAACCCGAAAAAGTAAAAAAAAAAAATACTATTTTTTTACCGGTAATTTTTTTTTTTTATTCAGCTGTCAGCGGGGAAGCACATTGACAGCTGATGACTCATTGGTTGTTATAGATGCTTTGACCGGCTTCCCAGGCCTGCTCCTCAACAACCAGCTTTGCCCAATCAGGGCACAGAATGCACTGTGCAGAGCGCAGTGCATTGCAGGGCATTCGGTGGGGCTAGCGCTCGCCCACCACCCTGCAAATTCGGGTGTTCCCTGAATGGGGCAAACAGCCAATGTTCCGCCCAAACTTGTTCTTCTTGTGACAGTCATGTGCCACTGCTCTCTGTAGTCATCAGCAGGAAAAAAGTGGAAAGTGGTTAGAAATATATATTGACTTTTGGTAAATGTCAAACTTTGCATGCTAGCAACAATGCTGCTTAATTTGCATAGGCAGCATGCATGCATGTTTTGGAGATGTAAGGAATGTTTTGAAATAGTTGCTGAAGCAAACCATGAAGGTATCACTATGTTATCATTCTTTTAGATTAGACAGACTCACTTTAAGGTACCAAAGGTTTGTGCCATGTCTGTATGGTCAGTAATACAAATCTGGCCGCCAGCAACGGTTATGTTCAGTAATGCTTGATGTACACGGGACGCTTTTTCAACCTCTCCTGAATGATTTTTTGACAGCTAGAGACCAACACTTAAAAATGGTAGTTTAGCCACGTTTTACACGCCGAGTTTAGCCACGTTTTGCTGTGTTCGCGCTTAGAAGTTTTTTTTTTTTTTAAATGACTAACGCCTCTAAACGAAACGCTGCTAGATGCGAGTTACTGCATTTAGGCACATTTACAAGCTGTTACAGGCATTTGGCATTTCAAATGCCTCTGATCTTCCTTTCTGAACACATTTTTTTTGCTTTCCATAAATGCTTCTAAACTCAATTGCCTAGAAAGGACTGTAAACGACCCTGTGTACATGTTCTGATAAGATAACATTGAGGAGAGTTCAGGGGCAGCAGAAAAAATGTCCAACTGCTCCTAAATGTCCGTTTACCAGCAGCAGTGTACATGAGACCTAATGAGTTACATTCACTTTCATAAAACACATCTTCTTTCTCCCAGATGTGTAGAAAGTATAAATCTACTATTTAGAACATTAAAATCTCAATGAAATTCTGGAAGATAGAACAAGACATTTCAGTCAAGTACAATACTGTTGAAAACTGCCCCTCTCAAAAAGAAAACATCTGGAATCTGATCAAAAACAACCTGTTACCCTGAAAGTTTCTTGAAAGTCTGTCCATTTCACATTATCTTGTGCTATTATGAAAACGAGTTATACAGTCTAGATTATTCTTCAGTGGCTGTGTGCTGGGAATATCAGCTTACTTTAATAATTAAATTTGGAACATCTGCTGCTGCTGGATTTATGTATCATGTTTTGGTTGGACTTTCTCCTTTTACAGCACCCAATTTCAGTGCTTGTGTCAGCTATCATTATGTCCAAAGTATGAAAGCATTTGTCTTAACAATTGTTCGGGGTATTTTGTCTGTGAGAAACAGTCTCAATTAATCTGCTGTGATTATCATAATCAGAAAGACATCTGAAAAAACATAGTTACAACAGAGATGGTAATTCAATGACTGAAAGCACCATTTATGCACAATAATATTACATCTCACAGAAAATATTTATTTCAAACTTGCTTAGCTTTTGCCATTAATTTATTGATAATGATAAACATTTAGCCTAAAACTACTACCCCTTAATTCATAATTTCCATATATTAACGCCATTAAGTTTTCAATTTTTATCTTTAAATTGTTTTCTAGGTGTGACTGGCACATGTGTAAAACTCTAAATCACAGGAAAGTTGGGAGCTAAAAGCGAGGCAAAACAAAAAATAACGTTATTTTTCTCCATATTCTTTCCATAAAAATGTAGTTATAACATTATATTAAGAAAAATATCAATGCTCAATGTGTGCAGTGAGCTCAATGTACGCAAGCAAAAGCAAGCCTATTAACATATATTTGCCAACCACAATCCTACTGTGATATATAGCACAGAAACTTTACTGTCATTCATGACAAGAGGATCAGCGTAGGACATTTACTTTGTGAGACTTTTTTTTTGGACATTGTGGGACATCATTATTATTATTTTAATAGAGTCTTTAAGTTATTTTGTGTGTGTATATTTACTATATTACTTTTTTTGGTGAATGAATAACCACGGGTACTATGTACATCTTACTCATTCACATCGAAAAGACAGATATCTGGGGCTCCCTTTTTTAACCGCTTGCCAACCGCCTCACGTACATTTACTGCGGCAAGTTGGCTCTGCTGCGCAGAGCGCCGTCTATAAATGGCGATCCGTGCAGCTGCAGTTGCATGAGTGTGGCCACGGGTCGGGAGGACTCAATGTCCGCCGGCGACCCGCGATCGCCTTCTACAGAGAAAGAACGGGGAACCGCCGATGTAAACACAGCGGTTCCCCGTTCTGACAGGCGGCTTGACAGTGATCTACTGATCCCTGTGATCGGGATCGGTTAGATCTGTCATACCCCTGCCAGCCCCCATACAGTTAGAACACAGTGAGGGAACACACTTAACCCCTGGATTTCCCCCTAAGGGGGCAGGGCCTCTGGATGATGTCAGCAGGTGGCCCGCCCCATGCAAATATAAGTCACAGAATCGGACTAGTGTGAACCCAGCCTTATACAGCAATCAGTGGCTATTTTTAGATCTGATCACTGTATAGATGTCAATGGTCCCAAAAGAGTGTCAAAAATGTCCGATCTCTCTGCTGCAATATCGCAGTCCCAATAAAAAACGCAGATCACCGCCATTACCAGTAAAAAAAAACCTAATAATAAAAAAGCCATAAATCAATTCTCATGGTTTGTAAACGCTTATTGCAATTTTTTTACTACAAATATCAAATACCACCAAAAGAAAGCTCTATTTGTGAAAAAAAGGACGTCAATATAGTTTGGGTACAACGTCGCATGACCGCGCAATTGTAAGTTAGAGCGACGCAGTGCGGAATCGCACAAAGTGATCTGGTCAGGAAGGGTGTAAATCCTACTGGGGCTGAAGTGGTTAATAGCAGCTTCCAGATTCTGATAACTATTCCCCTCCACATACCCCCACATCCACTGGGCCAAGTAATTGAGGGTGAAGGAGTTGTCAACATAGGAACCAGTTTCTTTGGCAGGAGATCCCCTTGCTTGTAAAGCACCCTCCCCAGGTTGAGGGCATTTAGCCTGGTATGGATCAGGGAGGGACAAGATACTCTTTGCTCCCCCTTTCCTGCCCAGCCAGGCTACAAGCTTGCAAAAAGGGTCTGGTATTGATTTTAGGGGCAATCGCTTTATTTTGTAGAAATTCCCCTTAAAGTCCATACCACAAACCAAATGGTTATTTTTTGCATTTGTACATGACCCCTTGCCCTAGCAGTTTCCAGCTCTTCATGCTTTTTGTTTGAAAATCCCTTACCTTTTAGCATTGAAATTGAGGAGAATGTAAGTTAAAGATTTGGCTCCCATAGGATTCCCATTAGCATTTGTAATTCCAAATTTTTGTGACAAGTTTAGTGAAAATGAGTAAATAAATAAAATAAAAACCTCTCTATACAGAACCGTAGATCCACAATTTATTCAGAGTTAGGCAAAAAAAATCTTATATAGCATGGTCCAATTTGCTGTAACAGGTTAAAAAAATTCCCTCCTGATCCTCTAAGTAAATAAGATAATCCTTGGATCAAAAATCTCTGGTGTTGTTACTTAGAAATGTTAATAGCTAGTTACAGTATGTTCAGTGCATCCAACTTAAAAAAAAACAAAAAAGAACAGTAAACTGAATTTGTTAGAATTAGCTCCTGAGAGAGTCTTCCTTTGAAAAATAGGGTTGAGTCAAACATAGCTAGATTCAGTTAAAGGGAGATTCCTCGAACATTACTGAAGTTTGGCTACTGAACTTGAACCCCAATTAAATCAATCAGAGCCCAATGTAAAATAAAAGAGTAATAATCTTTTTTATGCCAATAAAGAAGAGATTGTCAAACAAATGGGCCAGGACTGGGTACATGTTCCTTGGGGACCATGTACATTAACCAGTTGCTGACCACCCGCCGGGGCTTGACGGTGGCAACTTGGCTCGTTATGGCGAAACGCTGCTGTCAGGAAAGACGGAGAACTCGTGTTTCCATAAGAAGAAACACGTTGCTCAGGCGCGTGCACGAATGAACGGACGGCACGAACGTTCGTGCGCACACGCGACCAGGAGGCGCGCATCCCCGTTCGTAACCGTTCTTGGCGCCAAAGGGGCTATTTAAACCGGACAGTGACATGGGATCAAAGCCGTTTGGTCTACAACGTTCCTGAGATTACTGTTACCTGTCTATCTGCTGAACCTCTTCTACTGATCTACCGGCTTAACCCTGACAGCGCTGCTATCTGCCTGCCCTGACCTTTGGCTTTCCTTGATGATCCTTTTGCCTGCTCCTTGGTACCTCGCTGCCAGTCTGTTGCCGTCCCAGCCTGTGTCTGACCATCCTTCTGCCTGCTCCTCAGTTCCTGCCATTACTAGTAAAATATTTTAAAAAATAAACTCCCCATAAATTAATTCTCCCATATCCGTAAACGAGGCAACTTTTGCTCAAACCAATCAATAAACGCAGATTGTGATTTTTTTTATCAAAAATATGAGGAAGAATATAAATCGGCTAAAACCGATGAGTAAAATGTTTTTTATATTTTTTTTGGATATGTATTATATCAAAAAGTGAGAAATATTGTTTTTTTTGCAAAATTTTCGCTCTTCTTTTGTTTATAGCGGTGATCGGAATTGATGCAGAGGGGATCAAATACCACCAAAAGAAAGCTCTATTTATGGGGAAAAGAGGACACAAACTTAGCTTGGGTACAAAGTCACACGACCGCGCAATTGTCAGTTAAAATGACGCAGTCCCGAATCACAAAAAGTGCTTTGGTCCTAAACTGGGAAATCCTTCTGGGGCTGAAGTGGTTAAAATGCAAAATCCCTTTATATAACATGCCTGGGGGATGTCCTTAACTTGCCTGTGAAGTGGTGTATCTGTACAATAAATTCAACCTGCTTCAGCAAAACTGACATTTACAAAGAAAAAAAGTTTAAATTGCTGATAAATGACAGCTCCTGTCCACTTAATTCTGTTTGTAAACAAAACGGTTGGGGATTACCTTCATCTATACCAGCCCCTTATCCTACATGGGGTCTGTTATTGGTGTCGAGGGAAACCTTCACGAAAAAAAATGTTATGGTAGCCTCCCAAATTCCATACAAGATCATATGGCTATAGTAAAAATAAAACAAGAAAAAAATGTTGGGTCCGCCACAAAAATCTATACCAGGCCCTTATCTGAGCATGCAACCTGAAAGGCCAGGAAAGGAAGGGACAATTGTGACACCCTCCCCCTAATGAACCATACCAGGCCACATGCCCTCAGAATCGAGGGGGGACCTTGTCAAGGGGGACCCCCTGTCAAAGCCTCTTGTTCCCATGTTGATGAGGACAAAGGATCTTCCCACAACCCTGGTCCAGTGGCCACATTTGGTCAATGGTGTCAGTGCAATCCCTTCCCCTTTTTTAACCACTTCCTGACCACCTGCAGTACATTTACTGCGGGCAGCTGGCACGGCCAGGCTGGATCGTGTAGCTGTACATTATCCAGTCTGTTCCAAGTTAGGGGTGCTCTGCACACTGCTCCTGTGGCCGCTGCGTCCACTGGATCATAATTACCGTATTCCGGGTACCGGGTATCATGTGATCGATATGATGGGTCATAGTAATCACATGATACCAATGTAAACAAACTGTCATGAATGAATTTCCATTTGTGAAAAGCTTTCTTACAGTTTTGATCTGTGATTAGCCCACAGCAATCACATGGTACCTGGCTACCTGTACCATGTGATTAGCTGTAGCCAATCACAGATCACAACCATGAGCAAGCTGTTTATGAATGTTAACCTATTCACGACAGCTAAAACTGTTGCTTATACAGAGTTTATCACTGTATAAGCAATAACAGTGTAAAAAAAAATCCCTGATCATCCCCTCAGAGTAGTAGAGTGTCACTGTAGATTGTAAGCTGTTATTAATTTTATCCAGAACATGTATTCCAGCTAGATGTATAATGCATACATGATTTGGCTCCTGAGTGTATAACATTATATTTGGCATCATTAAACCTCATTTGTCACATAGTTGCCCAATCAAACAGTGCATTCAGACCTATTTGTAAGTTCAATACATTCTGTATGGACTTTCATTACATAGTTTGGTGCCATCTTCAAACAAAGAAGTAGCAATTTTATTTACTTTTATTTATAAATAGGTAAAAAATAAGGGCCCCAACATTGAACCTTGGGGTACATCACTACCAATTTTAGACCATTCATAGCTATTGAATCCTGATTCATTATTTTCTGATTATGGCATTTAAACCGGCTTTCTATCCATTTACAGTCTGAATTTTCCAAGCCTATGGACCTTAACCACTTGCCTGCTGAGCAATTTCACCCCCTTCCTACCCAGGCCAATTTTCAGCATTTAGTGCTGTCACACTTTGAATGACAATGTACCCAAATTGAGACAGATAGAGCTTTCTTTTGGTAGTATTTAATCACCAGTGGGATTTTTATTTTTTGATAAACAAAGCAAAAAAACCCTTTTTTTAAAAAAAAAAAACTTTTTCTTAGTTTCTGTTATATAGTTTTGCAAGATGTACACTGATGGGCACTGATAAGGCTGCAATGATGAGGCGGCACTGATGAAGCAGCTGATGATCAGTGCCCTGATTATCAGTGTAAATGTCCCCTGTCACAGGATAGGCAGTTATCGGCTTTCCTTTCCTCACACAGTGACAGCGATGAGGAAAGAAAATGGCGATAACTGCCATTTGTTTACATGTGATGAGCTGTAATTGGACACTGCTGATCACATGATAAAGGGCCACTGTGATTTGCCCTTTACTTCGATCTGACTGATCTGATGGACACAGCGATCACAGAGCATGCCCAATGCACACCGTAAGGGCATGCAGGGGGGCAGGGTTCTGAAAGGATCACAATAGATGTGCTCCGAGAACATGCTTTAGCCATCTTTTGGCTATAGCCTGGTCGGAAAGTGGTTAACTTACAGTTTAGCCATCTGTGGGGAGCTCTGTATAAAACACATTTGCAAGTTTTTGCTCACTTTATCAAAAAAGGAAAGACGATTAATTTGACAAACTTGGTCTTTTATGAATCAATGTTGAATATTGCTTATTAAATGGTTTTCTAGCAAACACTCTTTTATGCGGTCCCTTATCCAGCTCCAAAGTATCTTTCTGACTAGAAGTTAAACTTACAACTCTTGGTAAAGACCTTGATTCCTTTTTAAATATAAACACCACATTGGCCTTGCACCAAACCATTAAAGAGTGTCTAAACATTAGGAACAATAGCTCTTTGAGAACCCATTGGTGTAAGCCATCTGGTCCAGGTTCATGATTCACTATTTTGTTTCTAGGGCCCATTTACTTTCTTTCAATGCATGCATGCATGTTCATTAATGCTTATTACAGCATATAGCTTGTTAACATGCATTGTGTTAGGGCAGTCAATGCACCAAAACATCCCAAAAATCATACATGCCACCAAATCTATAATGCAACACATGGCAATGTGGAATGTTGTATGCATTAGCACTGTGTGCAATGTCTGTGTGCAATTCATTTACGTGTGCATTGCCTTTGTGAGTTGCGGTTCAAGTCAAAATTATTGTTACCACAATGCAGCATCTCATTTAATGTGCTTTGCCATTTGTCACTATAATGCTGTAGTGTAAATAGCCCCAGTTTCTTGATCAAATTAGATTTTTTTTTGCATTGGAGGCTGTGGCGATACTATCCCCATTAAAGACTTCTTTACCAGTTTATTTTTTATATACACAGCTGAAGAATGTATTCAATAGAATTGCCTTCTCTTTGTCCACAGTCACCGACTCTGAGTTATCTTGTAATGGGGTTTACATGCTCAGACATGATTTTTTTACTATTAAAATACTTTTAAGAATATTTTAGGATTGGTCTTACTCTCTTTTGCAACCTGTCATTCATTTAGAATTTTTGCCATCTTGATTTTCTTTTTACATCTTTTGCTATATTCTTCATCTTAAAGCTTTTCTTCCTTTTTTATTTTTCTTAATGCCCTTTTCCTATTCTTTATAACTTTTTTAACATTTTATATGAACTTAGTAGGTTTTACTTTAAAATCGACTGCTACCTATATCACACCTGAGAACACTTAATCATGGCTCTGAATTGGCAAACTTAAAGGGTAAGTTCACCTTTTGAAACAATATCAGTATAAATTGAACACAGCAACATTATAACATATACACAAAACTGATCCCTCTGAAGACTTGGCAAGTACTTTGCAAGTAAAAAAATGCATTTAATATTTTTTGCTATAGAGCCTGCAGAGCATTACACCCACAGACCCTCAGAATCGCTGTCTGCGTGTACCTCCGGCAGTTACTTGAGAGCAGGAGGATCAATGAACTACAAGAGTGCCCTTAGTGTTCATTGAGAACTACAAGCTGTCTGCTGCAATGGGTAATAGTACTTGTAGTCTATTCATTCACAGTAAATTGTAAATGAATGGTGTGGCCATGTGGGCAGAGCCCTGCATGGCTGCACTGTTTTCAAATGTGACAGAAGATGCAGAGAGAGGATCCCCCAGTCACTGTCAAGGATGGGAGGGGGAGAGGGGGTGTCTGCTGAACATCCTAAATATGGGTGTAACATGTAACATGTTCAGAAAGGTGAACTTAGCCTTTAAAAGAAGAAAAACGTGCTAGAAATTAAGAGGGTAAAAAGTTAATAGCAAAGACTACAAGAAAAGAGAAAACAATTCAAATAACAGGCACCAAGCAGTCAAGATTTCTGAAATAAAAGCACAACTCTTGTGTTTTTAAGTCCCCCTATCCTAATCCAGTTAAGCCAGCCACATGTGGGTCAAAATTTGGCCGCTTCAGCAGCCAAATTCCAATCCATGTATAAGCACTGTGGTTGTAACGATTGACCTCTGTACAACCGCTCTATCAGATTTCCCCTGCTTGATCAGGCTATAGCCTGCAACGCTGATCTGTATATTCTGAAGGTGGAATTCTCCCCACTGTCAGAATACAATGTTGCAGTGGGGAGGATAACCTCATCCTACTCAGATGTGTGGATAGGTGCGTTGGGTCAATTTTTTTCCATTCGACCCACTGGTTAAATAAAACTGACTCATCTATGGGCCACCTGACTTCAAAACCAACAACTTTGTGTGTAACATATTTCCTCATATTGCACTAATGAATGGTAAAGCAGGTATATTACTGCAATACAATAGTGTGAATTTGCTCCTAATATTTTAAAGTCTCTGTGGCTGTTTAATATCTGTTTGTTTTGGATGATGAGTAAGTAATTAATGTCAACCTTATTTTTTTTTTATCTGCTTGTCCTATACCTAAGCTATATCATACTGAAGCCATACATCTTTCTGGTTATAAAGTTAAGCATAAAAAAGAGGCTTGAGTAGAAACATATGATGAAATCCAGTCCTGTTCTGAACAGGTGCAATTTATTCCTCCACACAAAATAAAGATGGTTTCTCACGCCTCTCATTTCTGCTGAAGAAGTGCTACTTGTCAGGCTGGAGAGTGGTGGCCATAGCAACCATATTTATTCAAGAGATATCTTTAATCACAATCCCAGTTCAGTGGTTTTAAAATATATGTTTTACTTTTTTGGATATTATTATTATTAGTGTTATGTCCCCTGGTGCCTTGGCAAAGCAAATAGTACATGTATGCTTTATATTTAAATGACAGGGACCATCCCATGCTTGTTCAATAACACCTAAGCTGTACTATTACAGCTGTCAGCATATTAATACTGCATCATTAAATGTGCCTTTCTCTATCTATGATAAAGAAGAGGAAAGCCAAGCAAACCATTGCATTCCGTATCTGAAATTTATAGATGATTTGTAATTCAAATACATACATCAATATATACCTCCAGACAAAATAAGAGCTTGTAAACTTGCGTAAATGACCTAATATTGCATTAATAAACGATAAGGTTTCTAGTATAAAGTGTATATACATTGCTTATTTCTGTTATTGATAAATCAATATAAAATGTGTGGATTAATATATAATAAACATGTTTTTAGCAAAAAAATGCATTAATAAACAGCTTACATGTGCTTTAAAAATATCATCAAAATGAATGCTTCTATTATTCTCTATGTTTGAATACACAGGAATCCAAGAGTTGGTGGGGAAACTGTGAAATAATGAAATGTGCTGTAAGAGGAAAATTCATCTTCTGCCTACAACATGGGTGAATATTGCAGTCTGAGGCAGATTAACGATTATAAGAATAGCCTCCAGCTCTATAAGGCAGGGCTAAAAATTTCAAGTCCTAAGCTACTAGCCAGGCCTTAAGAGTTACTCACCACCAGTTGCGCCACCCAATCCCTACCATGCCCACCCCCCAATCCCATCACTAAACACGCCCTTATAAATTCTCATGAAATGGCACTTAAATGTATTATGCAGAATTATAAAAATAAATATTAACAGCAACTTTATCAGTGCAGCCTCACCAGTGCAGCATCACTAGTACCCATCAGTGCAGCATCACTCGTGCCCATCAATGCAGCCTAACCAGTGCCCATCAATGCAGCCTAACCAGTGCCCATCAGTGCAGCATCACTAGAGTCCATCAGTGCAGTCTGACCTGTGCCCATCAATGCAGCCTAATGAGTGCTCATCCATGCAGCGTAACCAGTGCCCATTAATGCAGCCTGACATGTGTCCATTAATGCAGAGTAACCAGTGCCCATAAATGCAGCCTGACATGCTCATGAATGCAGCCTGACAAGCCCATCAACGCAGTTCACCTGCCCATCAATGCAGCCTCATCTGCCCATCAGTGCAGCTTCACCTGCCCATCAATGCAGCCTCATCTGCCCATCAATGCAGCCTCATCTGCCCATCAATGCAGCCTCACCTGCCCATCAATGCAGCTTCACCTGCCCATCAATGCAGCTTCACCTGCCCATCAATTCAGCTTTACTTGCCCATCAATGCAGCCTCACCTGCCCATCAATGCAGCCTCATCTGGCCATCAATGCAGCTTCACCTGCCCATCAATGCAGCCTCACCTGTCCATCAATGCAGCCTCATCTGCCTATCAATGGAGCTTCACCTGCCCATCAATGCAGCTTCACCTGCCCATGAATGCAGCCTCATCTGCCCATCAATGTAGCCTCATCTGAGGAGAGCAGAGGAAGAGGCAAGCCGCGCATCATCAGAGAGATTACCCGCTTGTCACGACACCTGAGGTCAGGTGACAAATGCGCACCGCTGGGGTGTGAATCGCCATCAGTGCAGTCTGACCTGTGCCCATCAATGCAGCCTAATGAGTGCTCATCCATGCAGCGTAACCAGTGCCCATTAATGCAGCCTGCCATGTGTCCATTAATGCAGAGTAACCAGTGCCCATAAATGCAGCCTGACATGCTCATGAATGCAGCCTAACATGTCCATGAATGCAGCCTGACAAGCCCATCAACGCAGTTTCACCTGCCCATCAATGCAGCCTCATCTGCCCATCAGTGCAGCTTCACCTGCCCATCAATGCAGCCTCATCTGCCCATCAATACAGCCTCATCTGCCCATCAATGCAGCCTCACCTGCCCATCAATGCAGCTTCACCTGCCCATCAATGCAGCTTCACCTGCCCATCAATTCAGCTTTACCTGCCCATCAATGCAGCCTCACCTGCCCATCAATGCAGCCTCCTCTGGCCATCAATGGAGCTTCACCTGCCCATCAATGCAGCTTCACCTGCCCATGAATGCAGCCTCATCTGCCCATCAATGTAGCCTCATCTGAGGAGAGCAGAGGAAGAGGCAAGCCGCGCATCATCAGAGAGATTACCCGCTTGTCACGACACCTGAGGTCAGGTGACAAATGCGCACCGCTGGGGTGCGAATCGCACCACAAGGTTGCGAAGCGCACCGCTAAGGTTGTGGACCTATAGCTAACTGCTGCTGATGAGCGCCGGCTGGTACAGGAAGACGGGCCCCTGGAGCATTGACACTGAAACACAGGGAGCTAATGCATTGGTTTTCCCAGGGCGCGGAGTCTAAGAGGCAGTAGGTATTCCCCAGAGCCTCTGGTGGTGAGGATGGACTTGGCTGCAACTGGATCCAGGTTGCGGCCCCCGAGGTCCCCTAGCCCATGCTCCACTGGCTACAGGTGGAAGAGAGGAATCAGCAATGCGGGACAGCAAGGATAGTCAGTGGCTTTAGAAAAAGTAAGGGCCACAAGCAGACAAAGACAGACAGGAAAGCATGCCAAGGTCGGGGTATCAAGCAGACAGGAGAAACAGAAAACAAACTGAAGGTCGGGGGATCAAGCAGGCAGGGATAGTCAGAACAATCCAAAAGTCGGTAAATGAAAAGACTCAAAGCATACGACAGGAACAACCTCACACGGAGCCAAACACACACAACATGGATCGGCAAGGAGGCTTTGCAGCACATGGTCTTAAATAGAGTTTCCTTAATTGAAGACTGGGGTGGAGTTCACTGAGAGGAGATGACTTAGCCCACAGGTGGTGATGAGAATGGCCTCTACACAACCAAGAGGTAAGCAAACAGACAGGACATGAATGTACTATAGGTTCATGACACCACTGTAAGAGCTTTCATTTGAATTCCCGCGGTGTCCCCGGAGCTCACATCACACAGTCCCACCTCCTGGCAAGGCAATAACATCACACGTTCCGCCATTGGACCAGTGTGCTGTCTATCAAAGGCCAGGAGGCGGGACTGTGTGACAATGATCTCCAGGGACACTGCGAGGATTCTAATGAAAGCTCTTACAGCGAGCAATCCCGCTCTGATGATCCCGCCATCTGGCTTGCCTCTTCCTCTCCTGGCAGGGAGAAAGGCTCCCATTCAACCCTGCCTGCCGGCAGAGTTGAATGGGAGGCAGCCCATTCTCGCCAGCCCTCATTTTTCAGTCGCAAAATGCGAGTAGGCGAGTGAAAAATTTGAAGGCTGCTATAAGGTATATATCAAAATATTCCAATGGCTCAAGAGAAACCTCAGAACACAACGTCATTTTTACTTTCAGTGCCTTCAAGATTCCCAGGTTCTAGGGTAGAGTGAAGAACAGAAAGGGATTTAACCATTTCTCTAAACCTTACATGCAGTCAAACCCATATGCAACATTATAGTTCATGCTGCAGCATTTTTTGCAGGAATTTTATGGACTTAGTAAACTAAAGGGGAACTGACAGAAGCTATATTGGAAATATTAAAGGTACCCTTTTCACGCAGGCTAGTGTTTTGCTTGCATATTTTTACAGATTTCTTTGCTTTTAAGTTAACTGTTATTTAAGATAATTAGGTGTTCAAACTCCAGCTCACTAGAGCTTCCTAGAACCCTGTTGCCCAATTTGCATCCCAAGGCTTTCTGGCACTTTTTGGGCTGCCCTCAGGGCCCCTGCAGACATGCATTTTTATATTGCCCTGTTAGAGCAATGATAGTCTCCTGTAATGTGTCTCAACTTTATTAATGTCTCCTGAAGCATGTCTCCAACAACTCCTATATTATATTCACAGTCACAGTCTCTGACAATCTCCTGCAGCATGTCTGTAGTCTCTGAACATCTCTTGTATCATGTTCATAGTCTCTAACCATCTCTTGTATCACGTCTGCAGTCTATGATCATCTCTAGTTGCATGCCTGTAGTCTATAACCATCCCTTTTATCATATCCATATATCATATGTAGCGGTGGCATCATCATGCAGAAGTGATACAGTGCTTATTTGATTGTGAATAATTTTAATGTATTAAATTGTGAGGCTCTTCTACTTCCCCTGTTCTGAATCGCATACAGTGAATGTGGGACATCGGAGAAGAGTCTTTCTTGACATGTCAGTCTCTCTCCCTTGGAGGTTGATGAATGCTCCCTAATGCAGCAGAGCATGTGGAACCATTAGCTGATGGGATTGATGTTTCTGGAGTGGTTTGACCTTCGCATTTGCGGGGTCTGAATATTTGGTAAGGGCATGCTGTTGGTGGAGGTGTTCACTGCATAGTTGGTGGAAGAATAGAAATATCATCACACCAGTGGATTAATTGTTTATGGATGGACACAAATACTATTATTTATTTCATGGTCTTGTCATTATTTATTTTATGAACTTGTGATTATTTGTTTGAATTAATTAAGGCACTGTTAGCACAACACACCAAAGAGAAGATTTGTTATTTATATACCAAGGTGCCAAGGTGGCTGCTGTCCTTGTATATTTGATGTGAAATATGTGAAATTCTATACTGAGTGCAATTTCTATACACAATATCCTTTTGTGTGTTTGCTGTCTCTGAGACAGAATATTCGCTTACATTTTTTATGTTGCCCTTTGGTGATGCGGGGGTTGCACTTTTGGCCCCCATATCAAGCAAGTTGGCCACCACTGTCTTACAATTCAATCCTCTAATATATCATATTCCTTGTGTATTCCCAAATATGTGAAATAATCTATAAGGCTTGCCACTTTACAGAACATACATCTAGAAGTATAAAACAGAAAGAGCAAGGAAAAGACATGGGCGTATATGTCCAATTAAATTTTTTTCATGGTAAGGAAAATTGCTAGCATCAGGTCAATACATTTTTGAATTATATTCATTATTAGATAAACATAGAAAAAACTTTCACATTTTACAATACATGAGTAAAAAAAACTATTTTGTGTTATATGAAAGTCAGAAAGCACAAACAATTATTGGCTGCTGCACAGTCTATGTTTGAGCATAGCAAAAATGAACATTAACAAATAATTTTTATGTAGACAAGGATAGACTCTCTCTCTCTATCTCTCTCATGAGCACAGAGGCAGCATCAGGAGCCATTGGCTCTTGTTGCTGTCGATCAAATCCTGTGAGGAGGGATCCGGGGGTGGGGTCTAGTCGCACTGTGTGTGTCTATGAACACATAAAGACCATCTCGAGAGCGAGCCTACACGCCTGTCCTCATAGCAAGCGACTTGCTATGCAGGGGCCCGGTGCGTCCCCGTTCACCGTTTCAGATCCGAATTAGGTCCAAATTTTGGGCTGAACTTGGATCTGAAATGGAGCCAAAAACACACAGAACTCTTCTGCTGTGCACTCTGCAGCCGCCCTGGAGTAGTGTGAACTAGCTTCATTGAGATTCGGTCACACTCTCCTGTCATGCAAATTGGATGTGGGGAAACCCGCATACAACTCGCAATAGTGTGAACCCAGACTTAAAGTGTATGCAAACCCTAACAATGAACTTATCTTATTTGGTCCCTTATGGTCTGTTAAATATACTGTTAAAAGTAAATACATAATTAGTAAAAAATATCTGTTGATCCTGACAGATATCTTGTCATCTGATAACTTCTTATGCTCTCTACCTGTGCAGCAGTTGCAGTTTTATATTTTAATTCATCCCAGGACTAGTGTTGAGCGAACCCGGACTGTAACGTTTGGGTCCGTACAGAACTTTCGGGTTTCCGTGACCCGGACCCGAACACGGACATTTCAAAAAACATTTGGGTTCGGGTTCTGGGTTCTGGTAGTTGATCACGCATGTTGAATAGCTGAAGGGCAGCCAATCAACAAGCGTTTCACTGGTTTGCCCTTAGAAGCCATCACAGCCATGCCTACTAATGGCATGGCTGTGATTGGCCAGTGCATCATGTGACCCAGCCTCTTTATAAGCTGGAGTCACAGTGCTGCATGTCACATGCTCTTGGGTTAGTGTAGGGAGAGGAAGCTGCCGGCGTTTTTATGAGGGAGAGATTGCAGACATTTTAACATCTGATCCTGCATCCTGAGATTACTACTGCTGTTGCTCTGAGGGACAGATTGCAGAAATTTGAGATTTCCCATACTGCTGCTTTGACTGACAGATTGCAGATCAAACTCTGCATAACACAACGATCGCTACGATCGTGCACAACGATCAGATTGTTGGAGTGATTTGAGATTTCACATACTGTTGCTTTGAGTGACACATTGCAGATCAAACCCTGCCTAACACAACGATCGTTACGATCGTACACAACGATCAGATTGTGGGATCATACACAACGATCAGATTGTGGGATCATACACAACGATCAGATTGTGGGAGTAATTTGAGATTTCACATACTGCTGTTTTGAGCGATCTGACTGCACTAGGTAGAGGCTTCTGCTTAGAGGGACAGATTATTGTTCAAAAATCATTGCCTACTCCTATAGGGCCAGGTTACAGCTGTTGCTGTAAGTGACACATTATTGTTCAAAAATCATCTCCTAGTTCTAAAGGGAGAGTTTCCAGCTGTTGCTTAGAGGGACAGATTATTGTTCAAAAACCATTGCCTACTCCTATATGGCCAGGTTCCAGCTGTTGCTGTAAGTGACAGATTATTTATTGTTCAAAAATCATCTCCTAGTTCTAAAGGGAGAGTTTCCAGCTGTTGCTTAGAGGTACCGATTATTGTTCAAAAACCATTGCCTACTCCTATAGGGCCAGGTTCCAGCTGTTGCTGTAAGTGACAGATTATTTATTGTTCAAAAATCATCTCCTAGTTCTAAAGGGAGATGTGCATTTCTTGCACCAAAATAAAAAGTACAGCTACGTTGGTGTTTTTGCAAAAAAAAGGTATTAATTGGTATTAATTGGTATTAATAAATACTTACATAGGGCTACATAGTACATTTGCGGGCCCAATGAGGGGGGCAAATAAGGGACGTGGTCATGGTGCTGCTGGTGATGCTGGTGCTGCTGGTGTCGGTGAACCTCCTGTTGGAAGGAGAGGACGTGGTTGAGGTGTGCCAGCTACACGCACAAGGGAAACACCTTCCTCAGGTAGCCAACAAAACCTTCACCGGTATATGGTAGGCCAGAATGCCCCTTAACGATTGGTGAGGCCAGAACAAGTACAGGCGATAGTAGATTGGGTGGCTGACAATGCCTCCAGTTCCTTCACATTGTCTCCCTCCCAGTCCCTTTTAATTCATAAAATCATAAAGTTTATTATACAAATATTAAAACTGTATATAGCACCATATCCAGTACCTGCATCAAAACTTTACTCTGCAAACACTGGAAATGATGCCATACACAACCTTGGTTTTTATCAGAAAAAATAGTATTTATTGTACATAAATCAAGCAGTACAGACAGTTTTTGTAATGAGAGATGGAGGAATACCTCCCCATAGTATGGAGTAACATATAATAGATTTAGTCAGTACTCATTACATACAGAGCCGTGTATCATTTACATCCCATATGTACAATAAAGGGACTGCATTCTCAATAGTCTCAAATAATGAAGAGAAAGAAAAAGAAAAGAAAAACCAACTAACTAATCAAACTCAATTAGTGCCATGGTTACTCAATATTTAACCTTGGTGGGCTCAAGTTCATCTGATGGAAAGACCTAGTTAGCGTCATTGTGATGTTCAGAAAAATTCCCTCATTCTACTACTCATGTTTGTAATAGCCTGTCTCTAATTAGTTGGAGCGGGGCAACCCCGGGGGTATCCAACCACTCCCGCCATATTTTAAGGAATTTGTTAGGGACCTTTCTGTGTTGATACGTGTACATTTCTCTCACCAGAATACTATTCACCTGTTGAATCCATTGATTAGGTGTAGGAGTGTGAGGGGATATCCAGTATCGTGCTAGCAGTTTCCGTGCTATATATAGTAATCTGACCAATGCGGTATATGTATCAGGGGAGTATTGCTCCTCCTCTAAACCTCCCAATAAACACATGACAGGGTCCATCTGCAGTTGGAGCTGATATATAGTATTTATAGAACTAATTACCCCCTGCCAGTATCTCCTAAGTTTCGGACAATTCCACAGCAGATGAAGCAGTGTACCCGGATGTATTTGACATTTTGGACAGATGGGGGAATCTCTTCTGCCCCATCTGTGCAATTGTACTGGGGTTCTATATGTCCTGTAAAGTACGAAAAGATGAGACAATCTCTGAGCCACTGACACTGACACTAGTGGTCCCATACTCAGTATCTGCGTCCATCTGTCCCCATCTATGGGACCGAGCTCCGTTTCCCACTTTTCTCTGCACGGAAGAAGATCGGGGGCCTGGAGGTATGATAGCAGGCTAGCATATACCCGGGATATCATGCCTTTTTTATCTGACGTGCTCAGAATAGAAGCCAGAAAATCAGAGTCTTCCAGTTTAAGTGGGGTATTACTGCCTTGTCTACTCAGGGCATGTCTTAACTGAAAATATCTGTAGGGACATACTCGAAGCAACGGAAATTCCGTGCTCAGTTGTTCAAGTGTTTTTACATTCGGGCCTTCAAATAGCTGTGAGAAGTATTTAATCCCAGCTTCCCTCCACAGAGTGTGTCCTGGAATTTTCATTAATTCGGGGTATGACTCGTTACACCATATAGGGGTACATTTCAGGAATCCTCCAATGCCTACCCTTTTTTTAGTCTCTTTCCACACTTTGGTGTGGAAAAAAAGTTTTACAGTCATGTCTTTCAGTGGTGCATCTGGCAATCCTGACTCCATCTGTGACATAGCAGAGTATTGCTCCAGGGATCTAATCAGCAGGGTTCTAGAGGGGTCTAACATCTCAGGTAAGTCCCACTCCGACAAGTGCTGCAATTGGGCTGCCAAAAAGTACGTAAAGGAATGAGGTACAGCCATTCCTCCCTGGTCCTTGGGGTATTGTAATGTAGATAATTTAATCCGGGCCACTCCCTCCCTCCAGCGCTCTATAGAGTGAATCAACACGGGCAAACCAGTAGTGGGGTATCCACACCGGGGCATTATGTAGTATGTACAATAGTTGTGGGGCCCAGACCATTTTGATAAGGTTTGCCCGGCCCGTAACTGATAGTGGTAATTTGCACCAGCTCGCAGATTTATTTTTAAATTTTTGTAATAGTGGCTTTAGGTTGAGAGCAATATAGTCGCTAACATTACTCGTTATTATTATGCCTAGGTATCTGAAGGACTGGACTATCTCTACTTGTGAGGCCACGTCTGGGAGGGTATTTCTTAGGGGGTCAAGCAACAGGAGAGATGACTTGTGCCAGTTAATGGTGAATCCCGAATAGGATCCGAATAGGGTAATAAGCTCCATCACTGCTGTCAGCGAGCCTGTTGTATCCCCTAGATATATTAAAGTATTATAGATCCCCTATGTTGTCCGAGTGACTGTCGTTACTACCTCGAATAATGGGTTAAACCTAGGATAAGCCCTAAGTGGTAATTGACCGTG
>BLSH010373765.1:346306-359281 GCA_018402905.1 Glandirana rugosa | reverse complement strand
CTTTTACAGGTTTAACCTGGGTTGATCGGTAAAAGGGAGGGGCTACAGTACACTGAGTAATCACAATGTTTCAGAGTTCACACTTACCCCTCGTCCACACAATTTAAACCATAATAGCGAGAGAGTATGACCAGTGACCTTCAAGTTGTATCGTGGAGTACCGTTTCTCGAGAGACTCCTAGACTTTTTTTTCTTAACAACCAGATGTATTTCTATGGAATCCGATATTCTTCTAACGTTTCTGGGACTTTGACTCGACGTCGTGTCACCGGTTCTGATCACAACTCGCTTGGGCCTGACATTGCAAGCCCAGGCATGGCTTGAAAGCCCACGGACCGAACCCGAACGATTTTTGAAATGTCCGGGTCCGTGCCACGGACACCCGAAAGTTCGGTACGGACCCGAACGTTACAGTCCGGGTTCGCTCAACACTAGTCTTGGCCACTGTGCTGCAGCTCAGTTTCAGGGTCTTTGCAATCTTCTTATAGCCTAAGGTATCTTTATGTAGACCAACAATTCTTTTTTTTCAGATCCTCAGAGAGCTCTTTGCCATGAGGTGCTATGTTGAACTTCCAGTGACCAGTATGAGAGAGCGATAATACCAAATTTAACACACCTGCTCCCCATTCACACTTGAGACTTTGTAACACTAATGAGTCACATGACATCGGGGAGGGAAAATGGCTAGTTGGGTCCAATTTGGACATTTTCACTTAGGAGTGTACTCTCTTTTATTGCCAGCAGTTTATACATTAATGGCTGTGTTGTCACTCCTCCTGATTGGCTGAGACAAAGCAATGGCACCATTGGGTTCCACGGCAGTCAATCAAAGCCAGTCAGCCAATCAGGGGAGAGAGGGGGCAGGGGAGGGTCAAGACTCCATTTCTGAATGGACACACGGAGCTCTGACTCAGCTCGGGTGCCCCCGGTAGCAAGCTGCTGGCTGAGGGGGCACTTGATAGGAGGGAGCGGCCAGGAGCTGCAAAGAAGGACCCGAGAAAAGGAGGATCTGGGCTGCCCTGTGCAAATCCAACTGCAGGAGGAGGAGGAAAGTATAACATGTTTGTTGTTTAGAAAAAAAAAATGAGCCTTTACAATAATTTTAATATACAGTTTACAACCTATTTTCTAATTATTTTTTAAAATACTATTTATGAATTCAAAAAATTATACTTTTATTATCTTTAAACTAAAAGATTTTTTTTATGACAGATGTTCATCAAAGCTAAGGATTTAAAATCTTGATCTTAAAGTAGATCAACTATTTTGATTTTGAATGGGGACTCTACATTATTATTTTTTTCATTCTTGGTGTAGGATGTGCTACACCAAAAGTTACATATAAAAAAATAATACTTTTTGAATTTCCCAATCTTTCATTGCCAGCTTTTTTTCTAAAAAAAGCACAGACCTTTCCACAACCTATCACGGCCAATGCTATCACAAGGGATGTTGTTCATCCCTTGAGATAGCAATAAAGTTAATAAAAAAGTTAAACAGATGGTGCAAATTTTTTTTAAAGAAAATAAATAATAAAACAAAAAAAATTGAAAGCACCTCATCCACCCGTGCACAAATGCAAACGCACAAGCTGGTCCCGCACCTATATGTAAGCAACGATCACACCACGCATGTGAAATATTGCAGCAAACGTCAGATTGATAGAAATAAGTTTAGCTCCAGACCTCCTGTGTAACCCTAGACTAGTAACCTGTAAAGGGTTTTAAAGTGTTGCCTATGGGGATTTTTTGTTACCATAGATTTTTGCGCCATTCCACAGGTGGATGCAATTATAAAGTGTGACATATTTGGTATCTATTTACTCATCATAACATCATATTTAATATTTTACAAAAAAAATGAATATTATATTGTGTTTTTGTGCATTAAAATTCATTAAGTGGCCCGCCCAATTTCTATTACACCATAACACACTCCCCAGAAATCGTTACTTTAGATCCCTGGCAATGCATATGCTCAACGCTGCCAAGTTATGCATCCCAGTCTTATGGGGAAAATCTAGGGCACCCTCAATTAAAGAATGGTTCCTTCGAATAGATAGAATCGCTGAAATGGAAGAGCTCATTGCCATTTCACACGACTCTATCTCCAAATATAACAATACTTGGGCTTGCTGGTTCCACTTTAAGACCACCGCAGAATACACTCAAGCAATAAATCCTCACAACAAATAATTCCCTCACACCTACCTGACAATGACCCTCTCGACACCCACACAAGGGTTTATAGCCTGCGAAGGCTTCAGGGTCTGAAGGGTTGGATCCCAGGGTTTGTTGGAGGCTTTCGCCCCCCCCCCCCGGACTGACATATTCCGGTCCTTGGCCTTACATTAGTACACCTCTTCGCGAATACCCGAAAGATACTTTGTCATTACAACCCAAGACCCCCCTTCCCCCTTCCTCCCTCCCACCACCTTACTGGGCCACCCCCACCTTCAATGTCCATGCATGTCTCCCCATACATAATCACCTACCCACTACCAAAGATCCCTCTAGAGGCTATCAGCTGGTCTGCTAGCCCAAACTACATCCCCCATCTCAACAAGTCCCCACCACCTATCACCGGTTACCTCAGGCACCCTCACAGCCGCTCCCTACATACACCCGTAGGATAGCAAAGATGACCCCCTAACCCTCGCCCGAACCTCTAGTCCCAATCACCCCATCGGGTACTGTCCGGCTCAACAGGCCTAATACCTTGAGACTCAGATAATCATGCTTTGTCGGACCACTGAGAAAACCTACACCCATGGATGGGATAGCCTACACTGCCCTTCATCCTCCGGTGCTGGTCCCTCTCCGACGAGATACTGCACTGAGGGGTCTCTACCTACATTGCTGGCTTATTGTTATTATACAGAACAGCAGCTCAAGCACCAAATGTGCAACGATTTGACCTCTCAAATATTCAACCGTTTTCTGTTTTGTTCTTTGTTCCTCTGTACTTGTAATTTTTTGGAAACCTAATAAAAATCTTTTGGAAATTAAGTGTATTTTTTACAAAAAAATTGTGTTTGAATAACCGCTGCACAAATACCGTGTGACATAAAAATATGCGACACCCACCACTTTGTTCTCTAGGGCCTAAAAATATAATGTTTTGGGTGCTATTTAGTATTCTAGCAAAAATAAGAAATTGGGCATTTTTGTTTCACTTTAACCACTTCAGCCCCAGAAGCTTTTTGCGATACAGCAGTGCGTTGCTTTAACTGACTATTGCGTGATCATGCAGCGTTGTACCCAAACAAAATTAGCGTCCTTTTTTTCCCACAAATAGAGCTTTCTTTTGGTGGTATTTGATTGCCTCTGCGTCACTTCTGATCACCACTATAAATAAAAAAAGATTGACAATTTTGAAAAAAAAACAACATTTTTTACATTTTGCTATAATAAATGTCCAAAAAAAATATAAAAAAACAAATTTATTCATCAGTTTTAACCAATATATATATAGTTCTACATATTTGTGGTAAAAAGAATTGCAATCTGTGTTTATTAATTGGTTTGCGCAAAAGTTGCAGCATTTACAAACAATGAGAATTCGTTTATGGCGTTTTTACAATTTTTGGGGTTTTTTCACTAGTAATGGTGGCGAGCTACAATTTTTATCGGGACTGCGATATTGCATTTTATTACATTTATACAGCGATCAGATCTAAAAAAAATCACTGATTGCTGTGTAAATGTCACTGGCAGGGAAGGGGTTAACTTGCAGGGGGCAATGAAGGGGTAAACTGGGTTCCCTAGGCATGTTCTAACTGTGTAAGGGCTGGGCTGGCAGGGGCATAAGAGATCTAACTGATCCCGATGGCAGGGATCACTAGATCTCTGTCATGTCCCCTGTCAGAGCGGTTCCCTGCTTTTCTTCTGTATCAGGTGATCGCCGGCGGTCATCGAGTCCGCCCGACCTGCGGCCACACTCCTGGAGCTTGCAGCGGGCCTGAGAGCGCACCGGCGAAGGCACGCGCTCGCCCCCTAGCCGCCCGTGCACAAATCACAGTTATAGATGGCGATTTGCCAAAAGCACTGCCTGGTGACCCTCACTTTTAAAAAGAAGAGATAATGGTTTTAGGTCAACTTTGTAATTAGTTTCTTTGCATTATTTACCTATAATCCTTGTAAAAGAGAAGAGCAGAATTGTTAAATAAAAAAAAAATACATACATGCTTACCTGCCTGATGTCGCATCCAATGCTGCCAGCTGTCCCCCGCCTCCTCTAAGCCCAAGAACTGAGTGATCACATGACCACTGATTGCTCAATTCTCATTCCGCTCCATGCAAAGAGGGATAACTGTCATTCACTGCTCTTTGCATTGCCCCTCCAGCACTCACTGGAGCACCGAGCTGTGGAGTGGGCAGGAGGAAAAGGTTGGCTTAGGCTCTCAAGGGTGCACTGAGAGGCAGAGCCCGCTGCCTGTCAGGGATCTGGGTGGATCTTTAGCCTGCTGTTGACTGATTCTGGGTCAAAGAAGTGGAAAAGTAAATGCACTCCTGTGACCCATATGAGAAGTATGGCCAAACGAGCTTTGGCCATACATTTCTTTTATTAATTAATATTTAACCAAAGACAAGGGATCCCCAAATTACTGTGGTTTAGTTAGAAACAGCACAGCAGACAAAGCCTACTTTCCAGTCCTCAACACATACCAAATCCAACCAATATTTTAACTTATTGCAGTCCTTTTTGTCTAATTAAAACCTCCCAATGACGTGACCATAATTGACCATAATACATAAGAAAAGAAAATATGTACAAAACACTATACATTCCTTTTTAGAGAGACTCTGTTGACAGAACTATTTATAGACATGGTGGTGTGCTTATATCAGTAGAAAATATATCATGTATATGAAACTAGCAAATTTTTCAATTTTATGCAAAGCTACCTATTTTATTTTTATCTATCATTTAAAACTATCGGGTTTATTTGTTAAAGTGAATGTACAGTTGGCAAAGTAAAAAAATGCTCATGCAACTTACTCAATAAAGAAAAGCTGTGTTTGCTTTCAAATATAGCAAATAAACAAAATCCCTGTAAATGACGTATGATAAGTGAATATTCTTTACGTATTTAATAAATAACCCCAATGAATAGCAATAATTTTAAAACATCAAGATAAGTTGGAAGTATGATTTGCATGAAACTGTTTTTCTTTTACAAATTAGGTAACATTTTGAAATAGTACCCAGACATGTTATTCTGCTGAGTCTGTGAATTAGAGCTTATCAGGCTTGATGTCAGAGGACAAATTCTACTATGATTACAATTATATATATTTAAGTTGGTTGATAAAATATGTTTGCATATGCTATTGTTTGTTTTTGTTTTGCATTCATATAAAAGCCTAACACATTAAAACAGAAAATAAGGTATGCAAAATTATCATGTTTATTCTGTGATTGATGAAACAGAAGAAACACACAAAAATATCAATAGAGAAACATTGAAACCTGGCATTGTTCCTGGAAATCAGGGATCAGATTGCAAATATGCCTTGAGGCATAACTAGGCTTCGTATCCTCCCCTCTACAATTCATTAACACCTTTTACATGTTTTACTCCAAACACAAAGCCATTCATAAACTACATTAATAAAATGGTCAACGTCTCAAGTCATAGACTGCAGCAATAATTTAAACTAAATCAATATCCTCTGGTGCACCACTGAGAAAATAATTCACTGCACGATATTAGGTTAGGATGATCAATTAAACAGACTCTAGTAAAAATTAATTTACTTTTACTGTCTCATTTTTTCTTTTTCATCGTGTGTTACATAAATTATTGGCATTTTTTTTACATCTTGCATACTTCTAAATAATTTATATGTAACAATAATTGTACAGAACTGAAGTACTGTTGTAGAGGTATGCAGTTGTTCATTAAAAAAATGTACTTGATATGTTCCATAATATTTTTGTAAAGAGAGAATTTTAAATTTTTTTGTCTTTAAGACAACTTTTTCCAATGGGGGATGTAGCAATAAAAATTAAATCTCTAACATTGTCTTCATATTTTTGTTTTTTGTCATTTTCTGCCATGATTTTTATTTGGAAAATGCAGAAAGTAAATAACATTTGATTTTATTTCACAAAGTTTTCATTTTAACAAGTTATTTCTCACAGAATGCCATCCAAAAACACATTCTTCTACTCCTTCCAAATATGGGGATACCACACTTGTGAGACTTCTTTGCTGCTTAGATGAGTAGCGGGCCCAAAATCAAAGGAGCACCTGCAGGCTTTCATGTTGCATAAATGATCCATCTGATTTCCGGACTACCTATCACAGCTCTGGAGGCCCTGAAGTGCCAGGGCAGGAGAGACACCCACAAAATGACTACATTTTGAAAAGTATGCTCTCCATCATAGTTAATTAGAGGTATGATGAGTCTTTTTAAGATCAAAGTTCATTTTGCTACAAGTTTACAATAAAATTGTGTGTGTGTTTTTACACACAGTTGTCAATTGATTAGATCTTTCTCACACACAGCTTGGGCATATTTAGAACTACATTACCAAACATTTTCTGCTATCCCTCCTATGTATGAGATTTGTGTATGATACCACATATATGAGATTTTTTTGCAGCCTAGACGCATAGTGGGCCCAAACTTCAACGATCACCTTCAAACTTTCAAGGGGCATAAATTAGACATCTAATTCCCTGACTGTCTATCACATGTTTGAAGGCCCTGGCCTCAGTTTTTCTGTAGTAGGGATTATACATTGAACAGATCAGCTACTTCACGGGCAGTTTAGGGAATCCCCAGTCAAGTTATTTAAAATAATAAATTATATAAATCACCGTGCTAAAACAAACCTTCTTTGTGAATGGTTAAGTCCATAAAAGATCTTAAACCATAAATCATATTCAGTCAAGTTGCCGCTGCTTTAAAAAAATATACATAAAGAACATAAAAACGTATAATTCATAGTTTCTAGCAGCGCAAAAATAAATATTCACATATAACGTGCAAAATGTGACACATATAATTAAATCTTGTGACTTTATAAAGTGCTAGTGCTATCAAAGTCCATCAAAGTGCAGTCTTCAATCAGTTTGTGAAGTAGTTCCAATTATAAAGTCCTCCACCTGTGCCACCACGTGAACAAAGCAATCACACTGAGGCTCACCAGAACCATAAGAGTTAATCAGCCCATCCAGAAAACAGAACTCCTGCTGTATCCGTGCATCCCCTCCGATGTCAGTCACCAAGGCATTAGAGATGGTCAGCCCAGGCAGAATACAAAGCCCCTGCTGTCTCCTTATATCTCCACCAATAATAGTCACTGGGTACCCCTAGAGTGCTGAGATGCAGCAGCTGGAAGACACACAGCCTGCCCCTTACTGACAATAGAGCATGTGGAGTGGTATACACTCCACTGTTACCATTACCTTCAAGTCTCCTGAGGATGCACAATTTATAACACATTGAGACAAAGTATTCCCTTGTCTTCCACGTATTAGCAACATCTAGGTTGTATTTGTTAATTTGTATAACATCTATCATATGTTTATGTAATTATTGGGTTATTTGCATATCATTTTAGTGGGTGGAGTATGCAAAGTGTTTGGTCTTACAAAATGAACACTCTGGGGTTGATTTACTAAAGGCAAACAGACTGTGAACTTTGCAAAGTTCAGTTGGACTCTTCAAGTGCAGTTGCTCCAGAGCTTAGTAAATGAGCAGAAGCTCTGCTGACTTCCATCATCCAATCATGTGTAAGCAAAATTTCATTTTTTTTCCTTCCATGCGATTGGGTATTCTTTGCAAAGTGAAAATTTACCTCATTTACTAAGCTCCCAAACAACTGCAGCTGCAGAGTGCTAATGAACTTTGCAAAGTGCACAGTCAATTTGCCTTTAGTAAATCAACCCCTTTATGTGGCCTTAATGCACATTTTAGCTTTTTTGACTACCTTGGTTTTTACATATAAAAATTCAATAAAATATATCACATTTTTAGTATTGTAGGGCTTTGTGTCCATTCCTGAGGTTGTGAGCACCTTAAAAATCCTGCACTCTCTCTACTCATAGCTGTGAAACCAGAAACCGCATAATTCTGGATTCTTACACAGCAGTGGAGACCAAGAAACGGAGGCTCCTCAATCTCCTTCCAGCCACCATTCTAACACAGTTTATCGTGGTCCTGGGCTCCCAAGAAGAGGGAGAGAGCCTAGGAATCAAGGTCGGCGAGCAGGGGCTAAGGGCGTGGAACAGCACAAATCCCAACAGTTCATTGAGCAAATGATGCCAGAGCTGCACCAGCTGCCTTCAGATTGCCAACTTCTTTACATGTGTGTACAGATTGTAAGCATTTCATGTTATAATTTGACTTAACCTACAAATGTTTTGCAATGCTGAAGCCACTTTATGGGGTGTATTTTTAAAACATTTGCCTAGAAAATGCATGTACATTTATTGAATGGGGAAAAGATAAATATTATTAGGCTATTTCTTGTGCTGGTCTAATGTTTTTCATTGAATTAAAATGGAAAAATACAGCATTTGGCCACTAAATGGCACTAACTATCATAGGGAATGTCTATGAATGAAAAACATTTGACCTGCACAGGAAATAGACTATTAACTTTTTTTTTTCCCTATTCACACAAAACTAATATATATGCATTTTCGCAGATAAAATTGCTATGCAATTTTATTTATGAATAAATCCCTATGTATTTGCTCTCTTCTTTCTCTCCTTCTCTTGCTATCATTCCCTAATGCTCTCTTGCGTTCATTCTCTCGTGCTCATGCTCTCCCTGACTCTTTTGTCTTAGAATTGCCAAAGCATTTGAGTAGTTATTAGTGCTGGAATTCTGTATGTAGGGTGAGGTGGGTGGAGTAAACAATAACTTCTAGGACAATATTAAGGGCAATGGAAAACATAAAGGCAATATGATATCAAAATTCTTCCTGGCACCCAAATGTGCATGTGAGCAAAACCATGGCTGGCCAGTATTAATGGCTTTTAGGCATTTTTTTGGCTTACAATAAACTCTACTTTAGTTTGAATGCTTGATTTGTTATGTCATTATAGATGTTTCTAACTTCTTGTGTTATGATCCCTTGCCATTCTTATTTTCCAATGAATGGGTAATATGAATATGGCCAAACCCCAAGTTTAAAAGTGAAAAGGAAAGTGCAGCTCCTGTCAGAAATCTTTCTTCCTTATTCAGCAGTGAGTATGGTGTGTGGGCTAACACTGTGTGTGAGCTGATTGGAGGAAAGGAACAAACCCCCACTCCACATAGGCAGAGGAATGAAGGAACATGCAGAGCTGTACTGTGAATAGACCAGCTCTCTGTAACTCTAAGCTCCCTCCCCGATACAAATTTCCAGCTGCTGTTATCTCCTGTGTGGAAAAACTTGTCAGAAGTGACTATGCTGATAACAGATGAATGGAACAGCAGAAAGCAATGGCACTTAGAGCTTAGAGAGAGAAAACACTACAGATGTATGTGATTAGGTCAAATTTCATGAATGGAGTTTGCAATCACTTTAAAGAAAAAAACAGGGTAGTAGTCAAAACAACTTTGAACTCATGCTTGCATATAAGAATTATAAACTTAATGGATTTAAATTAATATGGCAAGTATGGATCTCTTATCCCAAAGCTTCTAAACAAATTAGAGAGCTTGGCAAAACATGATACACTTTCCCATTTCATCTTTGCTTTATTTTTTATGAGGAATCTTCTACCAATCAGGAAACTTTCCTTAACCTCCCTGGCGGTATGATTATGTCAATATGTTGAATGTAAAAGCGGTACATTGTTTTGCATGTAAATTTGTTGTTTTATATTGTAGGCCTGTAATTCTTCACATAAATCTGTCCAAAAAAGAGTCTAGTAAACATCTCGGGTATGATAAAGTTTGAAACGCAAATCATAAATTATAATATAATAAATTATAAATAACTGCAAAAAGGAATAATAATAATAAATGTAATTCGATAATGTAATCAAACCAAAAACACTGACATTTGTCTAAACAAGGGTCAATTATTACTAGTCACTGTAATACTAAACACTGCTTGCGGACGCCTCAAGGTTGGCACGGCGGAGAGAGGCTGGAACAGAGAACGGCAGGCTGGGCACAGAGGCCGGTGGTGACTGACGACAATACATGACACAACTCTTTGTACCACAGGCACTGCGGACTAGAAGCTTAGGTTTCCCTGCAGACAGACTGGGAAAGATCTGGGTCATGTGACAGCTGTATATCGGTTAGAAAAAAGGTTGGCGAGAGTGGATTAGACTGAGTTTTTGGCAACACTACCTACTGAATGGAGGAATCGTGAGGAATGTCACATGGTGACAAGGAAAAGTGAGCTGTTCACAGGATACAAAGACCCCATTTACCCAAGGCGCACTACCCCTGTAGGGGTGTGGAGGATCTGGTAAGTGGGGACTTACAAGGGGAGCACGAGTGGAAGTCACCCTTTTTCACAGTTGGATACAAGAGGAGCACTAAAGTCACTTTATTGTATACACCTTTTGGACTATTATTATTGATTTTTCACCTGAAGGTTTTTCATGTTAATTTGAAGGAATTTTTTATTTTTTATTTTTCATTTTTGTAATTTTTTTCATTTTTATTTTTATATTTTTTTCTCTTAATTCTGGGTGATACGTATATAAGTTTTTAATATATTTTCCATTCATATACGGATTTTATGGACTAATATTCACCATTTATATATTGTGCATGAGGTATTTTTTGTTCACTATAAAGTAACATTTTTAGTTGGGGTCATTTGCAATAAGGAAAGGGTGTTTCTGATCACATCCTAAAAACAGTCTCTGTTGAATGTTAATTAATCAGTGATAGTGAAGAAAATATAATTCACAAATCTTGACATCAGAAAGTATTGATACATTCCCAATTACGTTTAAAAAGGAGAGTGTGTTGAAATTTATAACCTTTGTAGGTGTTATACACATTGGAGACAGCGCCATTCCTGTATTATCTATTACTGCATATTGGTTTAGTAAACACCCTGGGTATGATAAAATTTGAAACATGGGACTGCACAAAGTTCAACGTCACAATCAGGACAATGGAACCTGGTTTCCTTTCAGATTTTCTTTCCATTGTCATCTCGCTTCGAGCAACAAACCACGCACATCCTTGTTGGTGCTGACTTTTTCTTGGTTGGTGCGATGTAGTCTATGAAGTGATGACCAGTCAGGTGTTCTGGGTTGACAATGCTAACAGCATGACGTTCAGCTCTATTCACAGCCATTGATGGTGGTGCACAAAGATACATTCTGCAATGTTCCAAATAAAGTCAGAATGAATCACAGGCTTGCCACTCTTTTTTTGAGCAGAATGTAGGCATTCCACAAGCATTGCTCAATAAGATGCCTGAAGATATTCTTGTAGTACTTCTTTTGCTGTTTCCTCATTGCTGGGTAGAATGTCATTGCTTGGTCAGCTCTGTCGACACCTCCCATGGTGTTATTGTAGTCAATCACTACTTGTGGCTTCATGATTTCTTTCCCACCTTTCATGCGTACCATAACAGTGGAGGTATTATTGACTGTACTCATTAGGCACACATTTTCCTTGTCACACCATCGCAGTGCCATCATTTTGCCTTTCTGCCAGGCAACCATTTCGGAACGGAAGATGTTGCCATTCCATAGTTGCTGTATTTTGAATTGAATTTTGTTCCTTTTTTAGTACTGAATACCAAATTTAGCCAGTTGATGATTCACATAACATGAAGGATTTTACGCCAAATCCTGCTCTCTTTGATGCAATGTATTGTACCCAGCTGAGCCTTCCCTTGTAGGCCATTAAACTTTCATGTACACTGATATCTATTTCTGGCACATAGCTCTGTTGGAAATTCTTTAGAATAATTTGAGATACTTCCCAAATTTTCTTTAGTTTTGGTGCAGGATTATTAGTTTCATCAAATTCTTTGTTGTTTTCGAAGTGTAAATATTTTGTGATCAGGAAAAATCTGTACTCTGTCATGACCTTGCCAAAGAATGGAGTGGCAAGCAATTTATTAGTTGTCCAATATCACTTCTGCAGGGGTTTCCCCACCACTCCCTGAAGTATTATTACCCAGAAATTTCCAAATGTCATCTTTAGTCACTGGTTCCCACATGGGACAGCACAAAGAAGAATGATATACAACAGATTAGAGTAACAACATCAGTAAAAAGACTGACACGTAAATAAGTTTAATGGCTAATAATTGGCCACAGCATTTATTTAAGGGGTAACCCAATCAATATAATTTATTAAACTAAAACACAACAGAATAGTTCTTGCATTAAGACATAGATCAACCATAAACATTTTTTCAGATAATAATATGATCATGTCCATCCAGAACTAGACTGGATGAGAACCCCCTCTAAACAACACCGTAACATGACTATACAATACATTAACTACTTCAGCCCCGGAAGGATTTCCCAGGTTAGGACCAAAGCACTTTTTGCGATTCGGCACTGCGTTGCTTTAACTGATAATTGCACGGTCATGCGACATTGTACCCAAACAAAATATGCGTCCTTTTTTTCCCACAAATAGAGCTTTCTTTTGGTGGTATTTGATCACCTCTGCGTCATTTCTGATCACCGCTATAAACAAAAGAAGAGCGACAATTTTGCAAAAAAAAAACAAATTTCTTACTTTTTGCTAAAATACAAATCCAGAAAAAAAAATATAAAAAAACATTTTTTTCATCGGTTTAAGCCGATTTATATTCTTCCTCATATTTTTGGTAAAAAAAAATCGCGAACGGCGCGTTTACGGATGATGAGAATTAATTTCTGGGGTTTTTATTTTTTTTTATTTTTTACTAGTAATGGCGATGATCTGCGATTTTTAGCAGTACTGCGATATTGCAGCAGACATGTCGGACCATTTTGACACTTTTTTGGGACCAATGACATTTATACAGCGATCAGAAATGTAAATGTC
>BLSH010373765.1:327778-346296 GCA_018402905.1 Glandirana rugosa | reverse complement strand
TCTTTTGCAAAGGACGAACCCGTTGAAACATATTTTCGTATTGCGAGAAATGGTAAAATCAATGTGTCAAAAGACACTTGACTACATAATACTTCAAGTTAAAGTAAATCAAAGTTTTTACAAAAACAAAGAAGAAAAATAAAAAGTCGTTAGAAGAAGATAAAGCTACATAAAAATCGAAAAATACAATAACAACACATTAGTGTACCACACATTTTACGACACTAAACGGTCGTAATCACGTCCTCGTCCGATATAAAACCTTAAGTGACATCCATCAGAGATATTCTACTGTGATAAGCTCCAAAAATGTTCAGTAGAAATTTAGAAATTAAATTAGTAATTTTGGCTTGCTGCCAATTTTAACTGTGAATTAATTCTACAGAATGTGGCGGGACTACCTACAGTGAATTCCAAAATATAGCCTGCTCCTGCACTAATGCTGGCAAATCACAGCATTTTACACACCATGTGATTACACAACAATAACATAAAAAGCTAAAAATACATCGAAATAGAAGAAGATTGCTGAAAAATAAAAAGAAGAAACAAAAACATTTTTGAAACTAAATGAAATTGAACTTCATAATACATCAGTTCACAGAAAACTGTGTAACTAAAATGGTAAAGAGCGTTATGCTTTTATACAAAGTTGCCCAAGCAGGAAACGTTTTCTAATTGTAGCTTTTCAACCTAACTGTTATTATGTCTATTACCAACAGCATTGAAAACAACAAGTAAGCAACCAGTTTTGAGTTAAATTTATATGCAAAGTATAAGAAATAATATATGTGTTTATTTTTCTAAATGTTTTTTTCAATCTCCCATTTGAACTCATAGGGGGTTGATTTACTAAAGGTCTGTTCCTGGGTTACCCTGCATTAGCTAAAAAACTGAGGACTTGTGGAGTTTGGTAGGGTTATAGGGGGCACCCAGGGGGTGTGTGCTCAAAAGCTTTGCCAGTGTCCAATCACCTGAAGGTACCAGCCAATAGGGATGAGCCGAACACCCCCCGGTTCGGTTCGCACCAGAACATACAGACAAAAAGTTCAGGGCAAACATCCGAACACCATTAAAGTCTATGGGATGCGAACATGAAAAATCGAAAGTGCTAATTTTAAAGGCTTATATGCAATGTTATTGCCCTAAAAAGTGTATGGGGACCCAGGTCCTGCCCTAGGGGACGTATCAATGAAAAAAAGTTTTTAAAGCAATCATTTTTTCAGGAGCAGTGATTTTAATATTGCTTAAAGTGAAAAAAAGAAAAATTCCTTTAACCACTTCAGCCCCGGAAGGATTTCACACTTTAGGACCAGAGCCCTTTTTCCGATTTGGCACTGCGTCGCTTTAACTGACAATTGCGCAGTCATGCAACGTTGTACCCAAACGAAATTTGCGTCCTTTTTTTCCCACAAATAGAGCTTATTTTGATGGTATTTGATCACCTCTGCGTCATTTCTGATCACCGCTATAAACAAAAGAAGAGCGACAATTTTGCAAAAAAAAAACAAATTTCTTACTTTTTGCTAAAATACAAATCCAGAAAAAAAAATATAAAAAAACATTTTTTTCATCGGTTTAAGCCGATTTATATTCTTCCTCATATTTTTGGTAAAAAAAAATCGCGAACGGCGCGTTTACGGATGATGAGAATTAATTTCTGGGGTTTTTATTTTTTTTTATTTTTTACTAGTAATGGCGATGATCTGCGATTTTTAGCAGTACTGCGATATTGCAGCAGACATGTCGGACCATTTTGACACTTTTTTGGGACCAATGACATTTATACAGCGATCAGAAATGTAAATGTCCACTGATTACTGTATAAATGTCATAGGCAGTAAAGGGGTTAACCTGCAGGGGGAGATCTAGGGGTTAAGTGTGTTCCCTGGGCGTGTTCTAACTCTGGGGGGACTGAGCTACCATGGGCATAAGAGATCTTACTGATCCTAGTGACAGGGATCAGTAGATCTCCTATGCCCCCACTAACAGAGCGGGGAACCGCCATGTTTACATCGGCGGTTCCCCGTTCTTTGGCTGTGGCCGCTCATCGCGGCTCGCCGGCGGACATCGGGTCCACCCGAGCCGCGGGCACACTCCTCAGGAGTACGGCGGGTGTGCGCGCGTGCCCCCTAGCAGCCACCCGCAGATCGCCGCTTTTTTTACGGCGATTCGCGCTAAACATCCACACTGCCGCCATGAATATACAGTAGGCGGTGTGGAAATGGTTAAGCCATACACAAAGGGGAGGGAGGGGTGGGAGCTGCAGACTGATGCTCCTGTTGCTAGAAGTTCTCCTCAGGCAGCTGAGAGAGCAGGAATAAGCAGTGCTATTTATAGCCTCAAGCAGCTGCTGCTTAGCCCGGGAAATACACCCGCCAAAAGCCTCCAATAGGAGCTGTACAATCTTACCTGTGCTGTTACCAATAGGAACCTGCAACTAAGAGATATGAGATTAGAGTCCCTTTGTACTATCCCATGGTACCCCCGCTGAATGCTAGGGGTCTTATCATGGGACAGCACAAAGGAGAAGGATATACAACAGATTAAAGTAATAATATCAATAAAGAGACTGACACGTAAATAAGTTTAATGGCTAATAATTGGCCACAGCGTTTATTTAAGGGGTAACCCAATCAATATAATTTATTAAACCAAAACACAACAGAATAGATCTTGCTTTAAGGCATAGATCAACCATAAACATTTTTTCAGATAATAATATGACCATGTCCATCCAGAACTAGACTGGATGACAACCCAACAGCCACAGCCACTCAAATTTTAACTGAGTGGTTGTGGCCCCCCCAACACCGTAGCTTGTTCAACAATATTTTGCAGGCCTAAATTAAATATGTCCAATCCAACATCAGATAAATGGACAAGATCCGACCTGTAAAATCCCAAGAAAAAACCTTCAAGATCTAAATGTCTATATGACATTCCCCCTAAAGAAACTACTGAATTGTGGATGGTTCTATTTAAACGTTTTCTTATCTTTTCCAAATAACAAAGATTACTAGCAACCCTCCAAAGAAACCTAGGCAACATTTCAGAGAATGCAATGATGGCATGAGGAAATAAAACTTAAATGAAGATAAATCTCTTTTCATCTCGCACAAAAGATCCCATGTTTTAACTTTGCCCAGGTCATTCCCCCCGGCACAAATAATTAAAATCTCCGGTAAAGGCCATTGACTTGATAGAAAAATTAAATGATCTCTTAGATTCCTCCACCTCAAACCTCTCTGACCATAACATTTTGAAATTATCCTTATCCAAACCTAAGTTAGGTGTATAGCTCCGGGTTGCAGCTCACGTTTTGGCCCAAAAAATAAAAGAATGGCCAATAATCCATACCACTCGTTTCGCTGAACCTAGTACAAAAAGAATCAATTAATAATCAGATCAGGATGAACATAAATTTGATATCTATTACTATCCCACCGCCCCAGTGGCTAGCTTCTGTGGCTTCTCCTATTCTAAAAGAATGGGAAGAAAAATGATGGCAGGATAAATTCAACAATTTAAAGCAGGATGCTAGAACAGTGGAAAAATGAAACCTTGTTAAAGGTGACAGGTCAATATTAACAAAGAACAAACTTAAAAATGGGGGTCTAATTGCAAGATATTCCGAGATTCTAAAGACAGGGCAAATAGACTGAATTGAGGACATATGAAGAGTAACAACACGACCTCTATTAAACTGATCTGTCTTTGATTTTCTCAGAAATATTTTAAGTGTAGACTGACATACAGAAATATCTGAAAAAAAGGATTGATGAATTTGATTTATTCGGTGAAGTAAATTCACCAACCCTAAAAGCGCCAAAAAACACCAAAATGAATGCTGCTCTAAAAAGAGATATCTCATGTGGGGAGAAGCAAACAGCCTCTAAAACAGCTATTAATTTTACCAAAAGGTCCACTGAAATAGGACGCCTGTTATCCATAACAGGGCGAGATCTCTTAAAACCCTTAAAGACCTGCCGAACCGGAAAAAATTAGGTTAAAGACTGTAAACCACAAAATTTGAGGAAAAAGAAAACACCCGCAAAAATTTTCTGAATCGAGCTAGGGGATAAGCCAGCTTTCAATAAGGAAGAAAGAAAACATAATGCTGAAGTAAAGTAAATATTAATGCTACAACAAAAAGAACCCCCTTTTGACCAAGATTGAAGGTATTCCTCCCAAGTCCTTTGAGAAACAGAGTTCTTGAAGTTGATCAATCCCAGATCAAGCCCCAGAGGAAATCTGGGCATTGATAACCTTCCGGATCTGCCTCTGGAGCTAGCTCTCGGAACCTTGAAAACTGAAAACGAGATAGTGAGTAAGCGATCTCGTTAGTAATACCTAGTGCGTGTTTGGCTTTTAACCATATATTGTACTTAAGGCATTGCAAAACTAAAAAATGAAGTATTTTCACTGCCAATTCAGATTTAGATGACAGACAATTGATAGCGAAAAATACCCCTTTATTGTCTGTGTGTAAGATAACCCGTTGATTCCTAAATAATCTGTTCCAGATTACCAAAGAAACCACAACTGAGAAAAGTTCTAACAATACTAAATTTCGTAAGATTTCAGGAAAATTCCAAGAAACATGCCATCTTGATGCACACCAACGGCCATTGAGAAACGCACCGAACCCTACTGAATCGGATGCCACAGTATATAGACCTATGTCCCTATCGGTAACAAAACCATGCTGCCATATAGTGCTACCATTGAAACCAATTAGAAATTCATCCCAGACTCTTAAATCTTCTTTAATATGGCGATTAATGGCAACGTGGGAGAAAGGATTCTTGAGACCTCTAGTAGCCATAGCCATCGTGAGAAGATTCTGGCTACCTGAATAACCCTAGCTGCAAAAGTAAAAAGACCTAACAGGGACTGAACATCTCTAAGAAAAACTTTCTTTTTTGACAAAAATAACGTGATCATAGCCCTCATCCTAACCAATTTTTCTAGAGGAAGTCTGAATTCCATGGCCACAGAATATATAGTAATGCCCAGGAATTCTATAACTGAAATAGGACCAATCGTTTTTTCTTGTGCCAGGGGGGATGCCAAAAAACTTGGAACGATTGAAAAAACAAAATAACATATCCGCACAGATAGCAGAGTCAGCTGGGCCAATAAATAAAAAATCATCCAGGTAGTGAATAACGCCACCTGGAGGGGCTATTTTATATAGGACCCATTGTAAAAAGGTGGAGAAGGCCTCAAAATAGAAACAGGATCTGGAAAACCCCATCGGCATACACTTGTAAAAATAAAATTGGTCATTGAAATGAAAACCTAGCGATTTGAAACCTTGAGGGTGCACAGGTAAGAGGCAGAAGGCCGACTTTATATCCGCTTTTGCCAATAGGGATGCTCTTCCAAATTGCCTCAACAAGATTAATGCCTCGGCGAATGAAGTATAGGTAACAGAGGTCTCAGAATCTGATACCTCATCATTCAAGGATTGTCCATGAGGGTAAGATAAATGGTGGATTAAGCGGAAAGACCCAGGATCCTTTTTTGGAACTAACCCCAACGATGATACCCTAAAATTTTTAAAAGGGGGGGAAGAGAAGGGACCTGCGATCCTACCCTCCTTCAGTTCTTTACTTAATTTATCCTGGACTATTTTAGGATGACACCTGACAGAATATAAATTTTTGACCAGCAGACAACCTTCACCAGAAAAGGGGGGAACTAAAAAACCAACCTGAAAAACATTACGAAGGAGCTCTTCATCTTGATGTCTGGATACAGATCTAACCATGGCAGCATTTTTGATAATCTCAATGGCATCTGCGCCTTTTGCATTAGCATCTCTGGATCTCAGGATCTTTTAAAGCATTGAAATGCTGAGTGGGCACCAGAACAGAACGAGCATTCGTGCTTGTACCTACAATTTGACAGAAATATACACTGTGCATCATTGTCGGCAAAACATACGCCTTTACGAAAGGATGACTGATTAATTCTGGGGGCTTTTGGTACAAATTGTTTTTTTTTGCGGTAATATTAAATTAAGCCAAAGGCCCACATCTTTGACACCCATGGGACCGGCCCTACCATGGGTCCCAGTGGGTCCATTGGACCCAGGCAGCACTTTGAGAGGGGCAGCAAACTGACCCACGGCTGCCTCTCCTTCTCTTCTATTTACCCAGCAAATTGACAACCAAGATTTTTTTTCTAGCAGTATTGTGTGCCGTGATGACAACTGCCCCCCTGGCCGCTCCGCCAGCCCTATACTACCCTAGCCAGTCCCTATATTACCCTAGCCTGTCTATATACTGCCCTACCCTGTCTTTATACTACCCTAGCCTATCCCTATACTGCCCTAGCCCACCCCTATACTGCGCTAGCTGTTGCATATAAATCTGACTTCCTGATAAGTTTAATTTTAGTTTTAATTATCATGATATAAAATAATGGCTATGGGGGCCTTTTAGTGGGCGTGTTTTTTTTGGGGGGGGGCAGCATTTCATTCTTGGACCCAGGCAGCACAATGTCTTGGGCCAGCCCTGTTGACACCCCAACGAAGTGATGGGTGGACAGAAAGTTTCTGCCTAAAATTTTCAGCGTAGATAAACCAGAAGATGCCTCCAAAGTAACGGAAAGCCTCTGCTACAGTATCCACATGTTGAAACAATCCTGAACATTTTTCAGGGAAAGGCTCACCCATGACAGATGCAGATCACACAGATGCATAAATGCAAAATGCCTGGAGCCAGTTTTGAAATGTTCTAGGGATGGGTCTCCTTCTATCCTCTTCCACCTTATCATATGTTTTCTTCTCATTTTCAAATAAGAATTCTTTGGATGAGGGTAACAAGGATAGAATGTTGACAAAATCTCCCCTCCAAATTTTATCTTTGACCGAACTGGCTAAGTGAAATCCTAAAGGAGAAATCTCACAAGGGAGAGCCTCTTTAAAACAAGATTCAGCTATGTGAGACTTCAACACAGGATGTAACACTTTATTAGGAGGAACAAGAATTGAAGAATTAGTAGGAAGAACAGCATTAGTATCACTATTAACATAAGCGTTTGTTTTGGAAGAAATATTCAAAGAACTATCTACAGGAATTCCAGGGTTAAATATATCACCAGAACTACCGCTATTCCATACTGAACATTTTGTGAATTTTGTAAACCAGCAAGCACATTGGCCAAAGTACCAACTGCTTTACCCAATTCTGACAAAGAATTAACATTTAAAATCTCATCAGGACTCTTGCCCACGCTACTTTGCTGCCCAGGTGAAACCACCTCACTGGTATGTAGAGAAATGCCTGCTGTAGCTGGCTGAGGTGTATCACTCCTGGCTTTCCTGCATGAGCGTGACTGACTGTTCTTAGGATTCCTAATGGGAGAAGAGGGAGAATCCTCTCTTCCCATTCTTTTCTTCTTGTTAGGCTGACGAAGTCTGCTGTGGACACTAGATTGCGTATTGTTTTCTTCCATTGACTCCTCTTCAAGCAGCACAGGGTCAGACTGAGCGTGCCCGAGATTTACACTGGCAGAACCCGACGGAACGTCTTCTTCCAAGCACTTCCTAAGCCATTCATCACCGCCGCTGCTCTCAGCATTAATAATCAGACGCTGCAGCAACTCTTCCATGATGGTAAGCTGCAGACTGACGCTCCTGTTGCTAGCAGTTCTCCTCAGGCGGCTGAGAGAGCGGGAGTAAGCAGGGCTATTTATAGCCTCAAACAGTTTCTGCTTAGCCCAAGAAATACACCCGCCAAAAGCCCCTAATAGGAGCGCTGTTGCTGTGCAATCTTACCTGTGCTGTTGCCAATAGGAACCTGCAACTAAGACATACAAGATTAGAGTCCCTTTGTACTATCCCATGGTACCCCCGCTGAATGCTAGGGGTCCTATCATTCAGCTTCTTGGAAACCTCCGATTTGTAGTAGCTAATTGTTGCTTTGGTACCGGTTTGTCTCAGTAACTATTTTTTTAATAACCTCATCGGTCAGAAATAGTTGTAAGTATGTCAAGGGGTTGTCATCTTCAACATCTACTTTCATACCAGGTGCTCTAGTAAATATGAATCTTAGGGGAGCTGCGTGATCCGTACCACAGTTAATAGAACACCAAGTTTATACATCAGTGAGCTTAGCCGCAGAATCATCACTGTCGTCACTTTCAGTGTCTGATGATGAATTTCCCCACAAATCACTATTGCTACATTCTGCAAGTGATTCTAATTCACTATCGATGTCTTCCAGCTGGTCCAAAAGAGCTTTTGAAGTAGAGGGACACTTTTTGGATGCTCTCAATTTTTCTGGCAGAAAGAACAGTAAAAGTGCAGGCAGGGCGTTGCATAAAGCACTAGGGACAAATCTGAGGTGAAATTATTTGATACAGTAATGCAATCTACAGGTTACAATGTATTGTGTGTGTGTTTATATTTTTGACTTTTTGAATTTCCCATCGGCTCCTTCCCCATGCATCGCGCCGCTTGCATGGAATGGAGCCTGGAACTCTGATACATCAGGTGGATGAGGACACTGCCCGAGGACATCTGGGGATTGCAGGGACAGGGTAAGTACATTAGAAGGAATGTTTACAGTGTAATCCTGAGTGTGGCTTGGGGTTACCGCCTTTGGCACTGAGAATTAACCCAGAGCCACACTCGGGATTACCATCAGGGAGGTTAATAAATGTGATGTTAATTGTTAATCTAATGTATATTTCCTAACATTGGATATACCTGCTACAGTGTGAGCCCTGTTGGAGTAACGGGCATTTACCTTACATTATCGTTCTTCATTGAGGGCAAGTTCACACCAAAAAATGCACTCTGGATATGTTCCGGATCAGTTTTTGATTACAGTTTACACCACACACAGTTCCAGTGCGTTTTTGATGCAATTTGCTATGTTCCAGTACAGTTCTGTGCAGAAAAAATGCAGCATGCTCTACTTTTTTTCTGCACCGGAAACTGATTGGAAACTGACTGCATTGGTGTGAACTAGAGCCATTGGAATACATGGAAAACACTGTGCATGCATTTTTAGTGCAGAAAAAAAAGTGCACGGAACTGCATCTGGTGTGAACTAGCACTAAAACTGCCAAGACACTAACAACTATTATTGTCTTGGAATGTTTGTTATTACGTTATTGTTTGTGCAAACTTTCCAAAATGTATTGTTTGAAAAAAAAAATTAAGCATCAACAAAAATAGCTGTAACGTGACAAGCATAACAATTGCTTGCCAAGCAAAGAAACGTGCATATGGCAATCAAAGAAGCAGGTCTATAAAACCCAAACACCATTCCGTTGGAGTGTTTGTACAAGTATTTATCACTGGAAACCTGTTCAGAGGCAGCAGCATATAAAATTAAACACATTTGTTGTGGCGACAGTTTGCATATCTCTGTATGTGCACTGTAACCCCTGCCCTCCCGACACTATGGATTGCTAATTTTTGTTGCTTTGTTACAGTCACCTATGTACTGTTATATTGTTCCTATGTGAGATGAACATGTAAAATATCTACAGGCGGTATCCACGTGCATCATGGACATATAGGGGGGATTTACTAAAACGAGTGCACACTAGAGTTGAGCGAACCCGAACTCTAAAGTTCGGGTCCGTACCGAACTTTGGGGTGTCCGTGACCCGGACTCGAACCCGGACATTTGAAAAAAGTTTGGGTTCGAGTTCTGGGTTCGGGTATTTGATCACGCATGTTGAATAGCTGCAGGGCAACCAATCAACAAGCGTTTCACTGGCTTGCCCTTAGAAGCCATCACAGCCATGCCTACTAATGGCATGGCTGTGATTGGCCAGTGCATCATGTGACCCAGCCTCTTTATAAGCTGGAGTCACTTAGTGCTGCATATCACATGCTCTCTGGGTAGTGTAGGGAGAGGATGCTGCCGGCGCTGTGAGGGACAGATTGCAGATATAATAACATCTCATCCTGCATTAACCACTTCCCGACCGCCGGATGTCTATAGACGTCCTTGTCTTTGAGTGGTGATATCTGAATGATGCCGGCACCTACCAGCATCATTCAGGTATCATTTTTTTCCATTGGCGATTCCCTGCACCATAAGAATGATCATAGCGGCAGTTCAGCTGCTTGATTGTTCTTATCGGCAGCGGGAGGGGACGCCCCCCCTCCCGCCGCCCTCCGGTGCTTCTCCCGGGTCGCCCGTGCCATCGGCGGCCCGGAGAACAGATCCGTCGCCGGCAGTTGCTGTGCGTAGTGATGACTGATGACCGGATGGTCACCAGTCATCTCTATGCGCCTCAGAGGCCCGGGTGCGGCGTATGACGTCACGTCCTGGTCACGTGATGTAAACAATGACCGTTTACTCGGCGGAAAAGACCGAGATCACTCGTTTTTTTTTTCAGATCTCGGTCTTTCCAGCCTAGAGGGGAGGTGTGGGGTTTTATTGACCCCATATCTCCCCTTGTCACACAAGATTCCTATTACAGGGGATGTTTACATTTCTTGTAATAGGAATAAAAGTGATCAAAAAAAAAAATTTAAAAGGAAAGTGTAAAAAATAAAAAAATAAAGGTAAAATAAATAATTAAAAAAAAAAAAATTAAAGCACCCCGTCCCCGCGAGCTCGTGCACAGAAGCGAACGCACGCATTAGTCGCGCCCGCATATGTAAACGTTATTCAAATCACACATGTGAGGTATCGCCACGTGCGTTAGAGCGAGAGCAATAATTCTAGCTCAAGACCTCCAATGTAACTCTAAAAATGTAACCAGTAAACATTTTTAAAGCATCGCCTATGGAGATTTTCAAGTACCAAAGTTTGGTGCCATTTCCTGAGTGGGCGCAATTTTAAAGCGTGACATGATGGGTATCTATTTACTCGGCGTAACATCATCTTTCACAAACATACAAAAAAATTGGGCTAACTTTACTGTTCTGTTTTTTTTTTAATTCATGAAACTTTTTTTTCCAAAAAAAACGCATTTGAAAAATTGCTGCGCAAATACCGCGTGACATAAAAAGTTGCAATGACAGCCATTTTATTCCCTAAGATCTCTGCTAAAAAAATATATATAATGTTTGGGGGTTCTGAGTAATTTTCTAGCAAAAAAACGATGATTATTACATATAGGAGAGAAATGTCAGAATTGGCCTGGAGAACGATCTGATTGTGGACTAGGTAGAGATTACTACTACTACTGCTTTTAGGGACAGATTGCAGATCTAATAACATCTCATCCTGCATTACAGAATGATCTGACTAGACTAGGTAGAGTCTACTGCTTAGAGGGACAGATTATTGTTCTAAAATCATCTTCTAGTTCTATAGGGTCAGGTTCCTGCTGTTGCTGTAAGGGACAGATTATTGTTCTAAAATCATCGCCTACTCCTATAGGGTCAGGTTCCTGCTGTTGCTGTAAGGGACAGATTATTGTTCTAAAATCATTTTACTTCCTTTTGCAGCCCTCTAGCACTTTCCAGGACTTTTTTACAGTCATTTTAGTGCCAAAAAGTTCGGGTCCCCATTGACTTCAATGGGGTTCGGGGTAAAGTTCGGGTCAAGTTCGGTACCGAACCCGGACTTTTTCCTGAAGTTCGGCCGAAACCACCGAACCCGAACATCCAGGTGTTCGCTCAACTCTAGTGCACACAGAATCTGGTGCAGTTGTGCAAAGTAACCAATCAGCGTCTAGGTTTTATTGTAAAAGCTTAATTGAACAAGCTGAAGTTAGAAGCTGATTGGTTGCTCTGCACAGCTGCACCAAATTCTGTTTGCACCGGTTTTAGTAAATCTCCCCCCATAGTAAAGCTTTAGTAAATCAGACTCAGTGTATTTATGAGGAATCCTGTTGGGTTCCACAACAAAGAGAGCTTCATTTAACATTTGTAAAACACAATAGAAAGACTAATCCTTTTCTTTGTGAAACATAAATTGTGTTAATTAAAATATAATTATATGCATCTGTATTAAAATAACTTGAACTGGGTTTGTATTGAATTATAACATATAAATATAAAATACTTAATCTCCACCATCTATGCAAATGTAAATGCATTTATATTATTTACTCACTTACTATTCTTTGAAAATTGACTTTTGTGTAAGCATATCCCAGATTTTCAAAGCCACCCATGAAATTTTCTGTTTTCATTTCCATTTTTTGCTGTAATGACACCTTTCAGTGGATCCTCTATGTCGGAATAGCATGATTGTGCATAAACCCTATGATTTTCTCTAAGACAGGTATTAATAGATAACATATTCTGATATAATTAGGGAGGCTGTGAACATTTCTATTCTTTGGAATTAATGTGATGCTTTGGTGTTTTGCTTTTCATAGCATACAAAAGTAACTTTATTGTGTAAAGCTATCGAAAATTCTTTAGGATTTATTATGTCTGAGTTATTATGAAACATATAACACTATGCAGGCAAAACACATTTTTAAAAGTATTGATGAATTTAGGTGTTGTACTATGAAAAAAAAACCAAAAACAAAGGTAATAAGTGCAACTTAAAAATCCTTTTATACGATAATGCAAATTAACTTTTATAAAACATTTTGCAAGATGCTGTGTTGAAGGATAGTCCTGGAGAGCAGATGGCTTTTCAAACCTTTTTTTCTGTAAAACTTAATCTTACACTAGCTGTAAATGTCAAATTTAAATTCATACTTAGTACCACCTTTGATTTCAAAGAGGATTACACCTACTTGCTGAAAGCAAAGCAACACCAACGTTACATGAAATGGAATTACCACTACTTAGGCCTTTTTTCTTGCTCTTTATATTGTTAACTCCTTCCAGTTCATTAAGTCTAATCCTTATTAGTCTAAGTAACACACATATGAATAGACAAGACTGGACACTAGAGCATATGTGCCTATTGTATCACCCCCTGCTTAATTCAGAACCCAGTGTGAGTACAGACACTATAGTGTATGACTGGCTGGTGCTCTTCACTGGGACTAGCAATGTGCTGCTCTGTGGGGCACCCCAGAGGGGTTCTGTGATTAGACAAACAAAATGCAATGCATTGCACTTCTTTGTTAATCAATCTGTCCTGCATAATGTAATGAAAGTCTAGGCCAGTAAACAAAAACACATTTATATTACCTGCTTAAAAGTAAATAAAAATAAGTAATACATTCATAAATATTTAAGAAGAAACTATATGAAAGATAAAAAATACATATATGATTATGAATTCTGTCAAAAGCATTAAAACAGTGGTGTTTTTTTAGTCCCCATTGTAAAAATCTTTTGACCCATTTCACTGATAGAAGCTTCTATGAATGGAGGAGAGGGGCGGAAAGGGCAGGCATATTGGGCGCTCTTGATGGGTGCCTGTCACAGGTCCAGCATTCATATTAACCTCATTAGCACAGTAAGATTAAAGCTGCTGGGCTATGGTGGGGCAGAGGACTTCATATTTCAACTAATAACATCAATTGTTAGCACTGTCCACTGTTGATTTTTTTAAGTTCAGTTTGACTAAATTCTGGTTTTAAAACTTAAAAAGAAAAAAAAAGTGTCTGTGTTTGTTTAAACAAGTGTTAGCTGAAGTTGGGCTTTAACTTATGGGTCACTTATTTAAAGTTTTTAAAAAAAAATAAATGTTCATCTTAGATTACTCTGTCCCACAAAGAGTCAACACTGCTCTACTATGTCAATGCAGTATTGTTATCCTGTTAAAGGTGGAAAAATAAAAGACCTGCTGGCAGTATGAAAAAAATGTTACAGGGGAGACTCAGAAAAACAAAAATACTTGCATTAATGCATAATATATGTATTTTTTGCCCATAGGTACAATGTACTGTATTGGACATGTGTGAAGTACGTGTTTACTTAGTGGCATCCGTAGACATAAAATATTATTTACACAATCTGTATGATTTTTACCAGATCAGACAGTTATTGCGAGTCTATGGGTACAATACAATTGTGATGGAGTCTGGGAAGAAGAGTTGACCAGACACCCAAATGTTAGTGCAATTGTGACTTTGTATGAGATCCATTTATCCTGTGACTGAGAGCTGCATATCACAAACATGGGGTAGCATACTTAAAGGCTGCGTTTTTTTTTTTATAACAAACATGTTATACTCACCTCCTCTGTGCAGCGGTTTTGCACAGAGTGGCCCCGATCCTCCTCTTCTGGGGTCCCTCGGCAGCGATCTTGGCTCCTTCTCTGCATAGAGTGACCTGCCAAGGAAGCGCTTACCCTGGTTGTCACCCGTGCGGGCGCGCTCCTGAGTCCTGCTGTTGCGTGTATTCACACATACAGCGAGACTCGGCCCTGCCCCAGGCTACCATGTCACTGGACTTGATTGACAGCAGCGGGAGCCAATGGCTGCACTGCTATAAGTCCATCCAATGAGGACCGGAGCCGGCAGCTAGAGGGACAAGGCTCGTCCTCGGCGCGGGATCGGTTCGGGTTCAGGTAAGTAAAAGGGGGGCTCTGGGGGGCTGCTGCACCAAAAAGGTTTTTCACTTTAATGCATAGAATGCATTAAGGTGAAAAACCCACAGACTTTACAACCACTTTAACCGTGGGTGCATTTTTCCAAAAGAGGATGACAGGGTAAAGAACGGGGAAACCACAAAATGGCAAGTTGTGCCTAGTCTGTATTTGTATAATTCCTTTTTGTGATAAAACCAATACACTCACTTTTTGAGATTGAGACCCATAGTCTTTTTTAACTGCTTCTTCTTGAAACACTATCCCAATGTTGAAAAATAGAAGGGCTGGAATAGATGCTTTTTGCGCTCCTGTTAACAGTATACCAACCCATATACCAACATTAGACATGTGCGGTTCGTTTCGTTCCGAATTAAAATTCTAACAAATTTTCATTTTTTGGAGATTCGGATGTATCTGAATTTCCGAATTACAATAGTACCGAATTTAAATGAATCCGAAATAAGGAAAAAAAATTTGGACAAAATTTTAATTCAAATCATTTTTGAATCATTTTCAAATACTTTTCAAATGTAAATAGTTTTCAAATTCAAATAGTTTTCAAATTCGGATTTGAAAAGCTTTCGAATTTGAATAGTTTTCCACTTTCCAAAGAGAATATAATAGAAAATAAATAAATATAATAGACTAGAATATAATAGAAACAAATAGAATAGAATAGAATTACATAAAATACAGTGGTACCTTGGTTCACAAACTTAATTCGTGAATTGACTCTGGTGGCAAACAGAAGAGACATTTTCCCATAGGGTTTAATGTAAATCAGGTTAATCCATTCTGAACTTTTTTTTTGTTTTTGAACCACATATGAAAAAAAGTACAGTACAGTACAGTATGAAGAGAGAGAAGACTAACCCTGCACATTCTTTTCACCTGCATTTGCACTTTGCACATTCTTGTCACCTGCATTACTGCTCCGCACTTTCTTCTTGCCACCATGCTTGCTCCATGCAAGAACAGTGGCTTGCTTCACTGATAGTGACAACTCTTTGGATCTCATATTGAGAGTTGACAGCAACAGATTCCAAATGCAAATAGCACATTTGAAATGAACTCTGGACCTTTTATCTGCTCCTTGTAAATAGGATGAGAGAATAACACACACAAATCCATTGTGGTGGTGTATATAGGCAAAAAGATTAGAATTGTGTTGATGTCCCAATATTTATGGACCTGACTGTATATATATTCTTTCACTGCCTGAACAGACGCTATATACTATACACTGAATTGGCTGTATATAGTATACACTAAAGGCATTGCATTTTATATATATATATATATTTATATATATATATATATATATACACTGGGGGACGCCGTTATAAAACGTTCCATACTTCTTCCTCATCTATGGCCTCTTCAGCCTCATCTAACACTAATGATAATGTTTTTTTGGAGACAGGTATACAAAACCCCCCAGGAAGACGAGGAGAGGGGGTAAACGCCATAGGAGATCAAGGACAATGGGGAGTAACCACTTGCAGGATGAGACAGCACAGACCATAACGGACAATGTGGTACTAAATATTTCCTCTACTGAACTTTCTGATGTTGAGATTAATGTATTGAATAAGGGCTTGGGCTTTTGCCCTAAAGAACATACTGATGAATTCTTTTTAAAACAAGATTTTACAGACAATTGCGTCTGAAAGCATTTTTTTCTACACAGGCTGTTGCTTCTTGCCCTGATCCACATTTGTTGTCTATTAATAAATTAGGTTTGGTTAACAAAAGTAATATGGTACCTCCACCCTTTTCTCTGGCAGTGGAGTTATATATTAAAAAGGTGGATCAGGACATCAAGCTTTTTCTAAATGATCGTACAATGGTGGACCATACACCTAACAATCTTACTTGGGGGAAAGGGCTGCATTGGTCTCCTTGTCGGCTCGGTGAGATATTATTATCAAGGGGGGATCCATAGTGGTCATGGATACAGCCAAATATGAAAGGGAAGTAATGAAACACCTGACGGACAAAACAACATATAATATGCTGACTATTAACCCCATGTTTTGTATTGAGAAAGATCAGGGAATTAACTAAGAGAGCGAGGGAAGATAAGATTATTTATGAGGCAACTAATAGGTTTTTGGTAATGGAACATCCGGTGACACCAGTGTTTTATATTTTACCCAAGGTCCATAGGGACCCGGTGAACCCACCGGGATGGCCCATAGTGTCCAGCATGGACTCAGTAACATCTCCACTGGCAAAATACTTAGACAAGTGCATTACACCATTGTTAAAAAAAACTAGATCGTGTATAAGAGACACGGACAATTTTTTTAATAAATTGAAGCTAATGGAGATTAATCCGGGGTCTATGATTGTCACTTAGAATGTATCTAGCTTATACACTATCATACCCTATGAATTGGGTTTAGAGGCATGTAAATGACTATGGATGACCTTGGGCCAATATAATAACGTTCAGATTGAATTTTTGCTACAATTACTTAAATTGGTACTTGAGGAAAATGTGTTTATGTATGGAGAACGATACTATAGACAGCTAAAGGGAGCCTCAATGGGTTTGAACGTTGCCGCCCCCCCATATGCAAACGCCTTTATGGATATGATTGAAAATTAATTTATTTTTGTCAATACTTTATTTATTGAGCACTGTCAGTGCTGGTGGTGTTTCATTGATGACGTGTTTGCAGTGTGTGGGGATGGGGGGGGGGCCCATGAATACCCTACTTTTGTTTCATTCATATTTAAACTTTTTGTTGCCGGGATTGGAGTTTAATATCAACTTCACTGGAGAGAGTATACCCTTTTTGGATGTTAATTTGATATTAGAAATGGGCACACTGAAAAGTGATTTGTTCGTTAAACCTATTGATTGTAATCAGTTGCTACACCCACAAAGTTTTCACCCGCCAGGTGTGTTTAAATCAGTACCTAAAAGCCAGTTCACCTGAGTTAGACGCATTGTGAGTAATACTATGCAGAGGAAGAAATGCCTAGATGAAATGGAAAATAAATTGGTTAAGAGGGGTTATGTTAAAAGTGAATTAGAAAGGTTACGGAATGAACCAGATAGAATTAGGAGACATAGGAGAGAAAGAAGATTACCCTTTGTGACGCAGGTTCATCCCCATTCTAGGAGAGTTTTCAATATTCTAAAAAAAACATTGGAATGTCTTGTGGGATAATTATCCATCTATAGAGGAATTTCAATCAGCTCCCTTACCAGCATATCCCAAGTGGTGAGCTTCCAAAAAAAAACAAATAACATGGGGAATTTGACATTCCTCAGTGCCCCAAACTTTGGCTCTTATCCATGTCTTAGTTGCATGCAATGTAATTGCATGATTAAGGGCAAAACTTTTAACCGTCCTCATAATGGTAGAAGCATCAAGATTAGGGGTTACCACACGTGCCAGTCGGCATATGTGGTATACCTTATTAAGTGCCCATGTGGTCTCCTCTATATCGGGGAGATGACACAAAAAAATCAAAGATAGAATTGGCAGGCATAAATATGCAATTCGAGACAAATTAACAAAATTGCCATTGGTAAAACATTTTGTTGACATGGGGCACACTGTAGCCCAATTACGATTTATGGTTATACAGGGAGTGCAGAATTATTAGGCAAGTTGTATTTTTGAGGAATAATTTTATTATTGAACAACAACCATGTTCTCAATGATTCCAAAAACTCATTAATATCAAAGCTGAATATTTTTGGAAGTCGTTTTTAGTTTGTTTTTAGTTGTAGCTATTTTAGGAGGATATCTGTGTGTGCAGGTGACTATTACTGTGCATAATTATTAGGCAACTTAACAAAAAACAAATATATACCCATTTCAATTATTTATTTTCAGCAGTGAAACCAATATAACATCTCAAAATTCACAAATATACATTTCTGACATTCAAAAACAAAACAAAAACAAATCAGTGACCAATATAGCCACCTTTCTTTGCAAGGACACTCCACGCCATCCATGGATTCTGTCAGTGTTTTGATCTGTTCACCATCAACATTGCGTGCAGCAGCAACCACAGCCTCCCAGACACTGTTCAGAGAGGTGTACTGTTTTCCCTCCT
>BLSH010373765.1:306704-322656 GCA_018402905.1 Glandirana rugosa | reverse complement strand
AAAAATCACAATTAATTATCACGATGTATCATGTAAACGTGGAACGACACGTAAAGAACACTTTTTTATTTTTCACGCAGATGTAACGACCAAATTTTCTTTTTTTTTTAGTTTTATGATGTAAACGTCGGTCGCCACGTAAAGAACGGGTTTTTATTTTTCACGTAGATGTAACGACCAAATTTTTTTTTTTTATTATCATTAAATAATAAGAAAAAAAATAATAATTATTTATCACGATGTATCATGTAAACACAGGTCTTACTCCTCTCGCAGTTTATTGCCTTCACCAACACCAGCACCACGACGACCACAACCACTTCAAAGACAACGTTCCTCTCCTGCACCAACTAAACTCGTACCTGAGGAAGGTGTTTCACTTGAGTTTGTAGCTGGCACAAATCAACCACGTCCTCTCCTTGCAACAGAAACTTCACCAACACCAGCAGCACCACGACCACAACCACTTCCGTTATTTGACGCTCTCCTCATTCTGGACACAAATGTACTATGTAGCACTATTTATTAATAATAAAAAAAAGAATAATAAATTACTATTATTTTTTTTTTTTAAACCAGCAATGTAGATGCACTTTTTATTTTTGGGCAAGAAATGCACCGCTGGCTGCAAATGTAGTATTTTGATTTTTTTTTTCTTTTAAACCAGCAATGTAGACGCACTTTTTATTTTTTCACAAGAAATGCACAGCAAGGTGCAAATGTACTATGTAGCACTATTAATTAACACTAAAAAAAAAAACGAATAATAAATTATTATTCTTTTTTTTTTAAAACAGCAACGTAGACGCACTTTTTATTTTTGTGCAAGAAAAGCACCGCTCAAACCAGCAGCAGGAACCTCTCCCTACACCAGAATGACATGATTTTAGAATGCTAATTTGTCCCTCACAGCACCGACAGGAACCTGTCCCTATTGCAGTATGAGATGATTTTAGAACGATAATCTGTCCCTCACAGCACCTACAGGAACCTGTCCCTACTACAGTATGAGATGTATTTAGAATGATAATCTGTCCCTCACAGCACTGACAGGAACCTGTCCCTACTGCAGTATGAGATGATTTTAGAACAATAATCTGTCCCTCACAGCACCGACAGGAACCTCTCCCTACTCCAGTATGAGATGATTTTAGAACGATAATCTGTCCCTCACAGCACCGACAGGAACCTCTCCCTACTCCAGTATGAGATGATTTTAGAACGCTAATCTGTCCCTCGCAGCACCAACAGGAACATGTCCCTTTTGCAGTAGGAGATGATTTTAGAACGATAATCTGTCCCTCACAGCACCGACAGGAACCTGTCCCTACTCCAGCATGGGATGATTTTAGAACGATAATCTGTCCCTCACAGCACCGATGGGAACCTGTCCCTACTGCAGTATGATTTGATTTTAGAACGATAATCTGTCCCTCACGGCACTGACAGGAACCTGTCCCTACTGCAGTATGAGATGATTTTAGAACGATAATCTGTCCCTCACAGCACCGACAGGAACCTGTCCCTACTGCATTATGAGATGATTTTAGAATGATAATATGTCCCTCACAGCACCGACAGCAACCTCTCCCTACTCCAGTATGAGATGATTTTAGAACGATAATCTGTCCCTCACAGCACTGACAGGAACCTCTCCTTACTCCAGTATGAGATGATTTTAGATCGATAATCTGTCCCTCACAGCACCACCAGGAACCTGTCCCTACTGCAGTATGAGATGATTTTAGAACGATAATCTGTCCCTCACAGCACCACCAGGAACCTGTCCCTACTGCAGTATGAGATGATTTTAGAACGATAATCTGTCCCTGACAGCACCGACAGGAACCTGTCCCTACTGCATTATGAGATGATTTTAGAATGATTATATGTCCCTCACAGCACCAACAGGAACCTGTCACTACTCCAGTATGAGATCATTTTAGAACAATAATCTGTCCCTCACAGCACCACCAGGAACCTGTCCAGACTGCAGTGTGAGATGATTTTACAACGATAATCTGTTCCTCACAGCACCGACAGGATCCTCTCCCTACTCCAGTATGAGATGATTTTAGAACGCTAATCTGTCCCTCACAGCACTGACAGGAACCTGTCCCTACTGCAGCATGAGATGATTTTAGAACGATAATCTGTCCCTCACAGCACCCCCAGGAACCTTTCTCTACTCCAGTATGAGATGATTTTAGAACGATAATCTGTTCCTCACAGCACTGACAGGAACCAGTCCCTACTGCAGTATGAGATGATTTTAGAATGATAATCTTTCCCTCACAGCACCGACAGGAACCTGTCCCTAATGCAGTATGAGATGATATTAGAACGTTAATCTTTCCCTCACAGCACCAGGAACCTGTCCCTAATGCAGTATCAGATGATATTAGAACACTAATCTTTCCCTCACAGTGCCAGGAACCTGTACCTAATGCAGTATGAGATGATATTAGAACGCTAATCTTTCTCTCACAGCACCAGGAACCTGTCCCTAATGCAGTATCAGATGATATTAGAACGCTAATCTTTCCCTCACAGCGCCAGGAACCAGTCCCTACTGCAGTATGAGATGATTTTAGAATGATAATCTTTCCCTCACAGCACCGACAGGAACCTGTCCCTAATGCAGTATGAGATGATATTAGAACGTTAATCTTTCCCTCACAGCACCAGGAACCTTTCCCTAATGCAGTATCAGATGATATTAGAACACTAATCTTTCCCTCACAGTGCCAGGAACCTGTACCTAATGCAGTATGAGATGATATTAGAACGCTAATCTTTCCCTCACAGCACCGCCAGGAACCTGTCTCTAATGCAGGGTGAGATGATATTAGAACACTAATCTTTCCCTCACAGCACCAGGAATCTGTCCCTACTCCAGGATCAGATGATTTAGAACGCTAATCTTTCCTTCACAGCACCACCAGGAACCTGTCTCTAATGCAGGATGAGATGATATTAGAATGCTAATCTCTCCTTCACAGCGGCGGCAGCATCCTCTCCCTACACTAGCCTGAGAGCATGTGACATGCAGCGCTACGTGACTCCAGCTCATATCGTGGCTGGGTCACATGATGCACTGGCCAATCACAGCCATGCCATTAGTAGGCATGGCTGTGATGGATTTTAAAGGCAAACGAATGAAACGTTTGTTGATTGGCTGCCCTGCAGGTATTCAACAGGCGTCAAAAAATACCCGAATACTGAACCCGAACCCGGACTTTTTTTGAAATGTCCCGGATCGGGTTCGGGGCACGGACACCCTAAAGTCCGGAACGGACCCGAACTTTACAGTCCGGGTTCGCTCAACTCTACTCAGTGCCACATTGGTACCACCTCATCATTGCCAATCAGTACTGCTTCATCAGTGCCCGTCAGTGTAGCCTCATCAGTGCCCATCAGTGATGGAGAAAATGTACTTATTTACAAAGTTTTGTGATAGAAACAGAGAAAAACGTTTTTCTTCAAAATTTTCGGTCTTTTTTTATTTGTAGCACAAATAATGAAAACCCCAGAGGTGATCAAACACCACCAAAAGAAAGCTCTAAGATGAAAATTGGTCTGGGCCTGAAGGGGGGTAACTGCCTTGTATTGAAGTGGTTAAAGGAAATCCTATACATGTTTTTTGGAGCTTAATTATTTGGAAGTCTATATCTATAACTTATATGAAAACCATTATACACTGGAACCCTGGATTATGAGCATAATCTGTTCCAGGAGAATGCTTGTAATCCAAAGCAAACCAATACCACATGTGGTCAGAAAAGAGGTGGTGCTGGTGAGCTCCTAAGACGTCGGAATCACTCGGAAATGCTCAGAAAGTGCACTTTCAGTATTTCGGTAACACTTTAGGTATTTCCAAGGAATTCTGAGTATTTCTGGCCACTTCCGAGGCTCACCAGTGCCACCACTTCTCTGGTCACATACGGTATTGCATGCAAAAAGGCTAAATTCTGCTTGTAATGCGAGACAGCACTTGCAAACTGAGTCAGAATTTTAAAAAAAAGCTGCTTGTATTGCAAAACGCTCGTTAACCATGTTACTCGCAATCCAAGGTTCCACTGTATTGATGTGTACATTAGTTTTAGTAAATCTCCCCCACTGTTGTAATGCACTTTACATGTGCTTTTGCTTTGGACCAGCACACTAATGGCCCATTCACACCAGCAGGTGTGTGTATTGTTGTGTATAACACCCCTACACTAGTATACATTGTGAATATGTGCTGCAGTGCATTGTTAAACACATTACAATGCTTAATTTTTTTTTTTTCTTTTTTAAAAACTTTTTTAAATTGCATTGATTTAACTTTTTGCGGGACAGTGTGTTACTGCATGTTGTAACATGATAAAATGTATACCTGCATCCGGTGTTACCAGGATGCACAGGTGTGAAGCCAACCTCCAGATTTTTTAGCCTAAGTTGTTTATTTACAGTTTTGCTTACCTTAAATGTTCTCCAACTTGCAAAAAAGGCAAACTGTATATTTATTACTTTATTACAACATTTTATCTTTTAGATTTGAAAGGACTTGTGTTTGTTTGTGTTATGTTGTGTTTGTGAGCGCTAATATTGATTTTAGTGTATTTTATAGAAAACATTGTTTTGACATTTGCACAACTGTCCTGGGATGTACAAAATCAGCAATGACATCTTTTTATGCTTTCAGAAAATGTATAGTTCATTTTTTTAGAAACTTTTAAAGCTGTTAGTAAAAATTTGTAAAACATAAAAAGTGAAAAATATCAAAAATGGCCTGGCCAGCTGAGGTTGAAAGTGACAGAGAATGAAGGTGAAAGGGTTAACTCAGCATGGTGGCTTGGCAGCTTATATATTTCTCTCATGGCAAGTTTCCTTTAAAGAGAATTTTATCTGGCCCAAAAAGTACATAATATAGCATCATTGCTGAAATGCACGCCTAGACCTAGGCCATGCTCCCTTGAAGTAGCTATGAATATATACTTAGTCGGCAGTATGAGCCCTGCCCTTAACAGTTTGAATGACAGGGTTGGGGCTTAGTGCCAAGAGGGACAAGCTTAAATTTAACTTGGAGAGATGTGAAAGCCAGGTGAAGAATCTGTTCCTATTATGCAAGGGGCACAACTGTAATTAAAACAGGTTTTTGCATGAAAACCCAAGTCTTTGCATTGTTTTGTCACTGTTTTTACTTCTGTTGTTTTGTAGGATAGCTCAATTCAATTTTATTCTGTATTAACCGGCACAAAGTCACCTCCACTGAGAAAAGACAAACTGAAAAAACATTACCAAAATCTGACGTCTAGGGTAAATAGATACTGACCAAAATGTAGGCGCTATACTGGTGTGTAAATATTTTATTACTTTAAATGCCTGCTTTATATAGGACTTGTATTTCTTTTTATGTGTCTTAGTTTATTGCCAGATCTGTTTAGCTTATTTTATTAACAAATTGAACATATGAAAACTGCATGTTATCTGCTTTGTTATTTGAGCTATACTTTAAAGAGGAAGTAAACCCTGATGGGGTTTTCCTCCTTTTCCCCCTGCAAAGTAAAAGCATAATGTGCTAGTATGCATGTTAGTTGCCTGTCTCTGACTTTAATATAGGGTGATTTTCCCTATAGTTATGAAATCTTAATTCAATAAAGATTTGCTACGTTTACTTTAGAGCGAAGTTCCATCCACATTTTTCACTCCTAATGTACATCCTTAAAATGAATTGGCAATTTATTTTATTTTTTTTCTGTTTACTTACCTTATTTATGGCTCCTGGGAGATCTTGGTCAGCTTGGCATGGCACTGCTCCCATTAGATTTAACATTGACGTCTATGGAAAATCTTGATCAGCTTGGCATGGCATGGCTCTAGTAAAATTTAACATTGGCGTCTATGGAAAATCTTGGTTAGCTTGGCATGGCATGGCTCCAGCAACATTTAATATTGGTGTCCATGAAAAATCTTGGTCAGCTTGGCATGGCTGTGCCATATCAAGCTGACCAAGATTGCACCGCACTGTACATGCGTGAGATCAGCAGGTGCATGCTGGGTAGCCAACATGTATGGAATCCAGGTAGAAGGGCACAGCGGCTTCATATGCCCACACTGGAGATGGTCGCGCTGTGCAGGAACTTCACAAAGTAAGAAAACGATGCTGCACAAATAGAGAACGGGGCATAGTTTACAGCAGGCATATGCAGTTAGCGGACCTCCAGCTGTTGCAGAACTACAAGTCCCATGAGGCATAGCAAGACTCTGGCAGGCACAAGCATGACACCCAGAGGCAGAGGCATGATGGGACTTGTAGTTTTGCAACAGCTGGGTCTGCTAATTGCATATCCCTGGTTTACAGCATACCTTTGTTACATTACACGAGGCATGAGTATTCTAGGAGTATTTTTATCTTAAAAGTCATATTTCGGCCGGAATTCCTCTTTGAATACTCAATCATGTACAGATTAAAAAAAAATAAATAGGAATTTGCTTTTCAGCTAATTGGATAATTGAAGTGTATCTCTATTGCTTAAAGAATCTCAACTTCTTTAGTAAATTTATTGACCTTAAACAAGCAATTTAGTAAATAAGTATATGTGTTTTATTAAATGTGGCCCCCATAGTTACAACATTTTATAAGTTTCATCCTTTTTTTGATATTATGAGAGTCAGCTGGCAAGTAAAGTATACAATTTGATCCTGAAAAGATAACCTATCCATAGCTGTTCATACCATGGGAGTGGTGATTTTTTAGTTTTTATAGAAATGATAGCTGCATTCGCAGGGATCTGCCAGACACACATAACCCCTGGTGAAATCTAAGCAACTGGATCTGTGGATTGATATGCTGTCAACAGAACCACAAGCACACAGGAATAGATTTACTATAGACTCATGGGCTGTTCATTTTGCAAATTAATTTTCTCTCAGCTTAACAAATGAAGGAAAGCTCTAATGACTTCCATCCTCCACTTATATGCAAGGAAAATACTGTTTTTGTTCCTTGAAACATGATTTTTCATTACATGCGCTATGCTAAGGGAAATGCCATTGCTAAGTAAAAATTCCCATGCTAAGGAACAACCTATTTGCCTTAGCAAATCAAACCCATTGTCTCTTTGCCTTGTAAAAAGGGGCTTTATGTGTAACTACAGAAGAACAGACTAGGATTTATCACTGGGTGTTTTTATTGCTGTGGAAAGCTGCCTTTGTTCATATATACTGGAAATATTGTTAATGCATTTTCTAAATCTAGAAATATAAAAAAAAGCTGTCTGTGATCAGTCTAAAATCTGAACTGTTGTGTGGACTCTCCATGTGTGTAAAAATGCCATTTTTGGCCACCTACTGGACGTGATTTCAAAATCACTTGATATTACAATATATTTGGTAAACATTTACAATAGTTGTCAGTAATTGCATAACAGTGTTCATGCATTCACTTGAATTTATATTTGCACACTAAATACTATATTAGTTAATACTAATGACTGAAGACCTTATAATAATATTTTTACAAAGGAAATACATGTGCAAATATCCAGGTACACTTATACATAGGTTTTTACACTTTTGCTGTTCAAAAACAATTCACCTTTAAATTTAACAAAACCAATAAAATGCACAGACTTAAGCACACTGAGATAAGGAACAAAGGCAGAAAAAAAAGAATTATGCCAAAAAAGAAACTGGCAATTTAACGTAGCTTGAGACCGTCCTCACATAGAAATAGAGTGTTTAACCTTTTATTTGTATCATGTACCAAATTGTTGCTTGATATGAAAGAAGGTCAACATGAGGTCACGTTCGCAACCACAGCCAATCACTCTAAATCATCCAGACTGTGATTAGGCTCTGACCAGAATGGTACAAGATCTGATTTCACAAAACTCACTTTCAGTGCTGTTAATGGTGTTGGAATGATGATCAAGCAAGAAGAGTATGCTTGCTCCAAGTACTTCAAGGAAAAATTGGAATAATCAGGAAGGAAGAAAAATCTTTCTTACCATGTTGGTAGTTTATATATCGATAGCAATTCTACAGGTTGTTTTACTCATCATCGGATATCATTAGGGTAAATAAAAATAAATGGTATGTGCACAGGAAAGGGGGTATACACAAAATAAACCAAATACCATGAGAAAATAAGACATTTCTTACTAAATCAGTTTATGAAACATGAGAAATCGTAGAGTCCAGGGGTTTCCAACTCCAGTCCTTGAGAGCCAGGACCTAAACACATTTTTAGTATTTCTCTAACAGACAGTAGCATATTTAGTAAAGAATGGCTTACAAAGAATTAAAAAAATCCAAATCAAGGATTGGAGATGGACACCCCTTCTCTAGTCTGCCAATAAAATGGAGGGATCTATGGGGTTGATTTACTAAAGGCAAGTAGACTGTGCACTGGGATGAGACTCTGCTGATTTATATTATCCAATCATGTGCAATCAAAAATGCTGGTTTTCTGTTATTTTTTTTAATTTATTTTCCCTTGCACCTGATTGGGCATTCTTTACAAAGTGAAGCTTCACCACATTCCCTAAGCTCTGGGGAAAATTAGTGCACAGTGCAGAGTTCATTTGCACTTAGTAAACCAACCCCTTCCATAGCATCCTAGTAAACAAAACCGGATCTCAGTCTCACATGTGCTTACATTGCTTCCAGTAAGTACACAGGGGGATTTACTTATTAGTTAAAGGGCAGGGGGCTTGCTGAGGATTATAACAGTAGAGATAGGAAAGGTGCTGTTGTCAGAGGCTGGATGGGAGTCTGTTCTGGTGGCTGTAAATTACTGCATTAGAGGCATTTATTGCTTAGCATGTGAATATATGTGAGGTATGTGATTTTAGGGGAGAAGAAGATTTATATTGCAGGTAGGGAAAATAGAGGTGACATATATAAGGATGTTGGTTGATTTATGTATACCAAATCTCTTTGGCTGGGTTGACATAGAGTTTTAAAAATGCTGTGTTTCTTGCAGCACTTACTGTGTGTTGCATGCTATCTTCTGTGTTTTAATGCTTAGGAAAACATGCAATAAAATGAAGAAAAGCACAAAAAAAAAACCATGCATTGTAAAGCAGCACTTTAAAAATAATGCTGCCTAAAACCAGGATTTATAGCGCACTTACTTGTTTTGATAAACAGAATTCCGTGCCATAGGTTTTGTGGACTGATACCACCAGTCTTCCAATAATGGTACCCATAAGTCATTCTTAGGCATGCAATACATTATGGAGCTTTGTTTCCTTTAACCAAGGGTTGAAGGAAAGAAAATAGCTTGAATTCCCCATTGACACAGTCAGTGTTGATGGTGGAATCCCTCCTGTAGAGCTATTGTGTTCTGCTGAGGAGCCTTCCCTACCAGCAGAATACAATGATCACTACTGGTGGCTACAAACAAACACTGACAGGCTGGTTGTACTGAAGTCAATCAATGAATCCACTTCAGTGCAATCAACCTGCCTGTAGACATATCGAAATTCATCCGGTTCCTGAACAAGCTGAATTTTGATTCATCTATGGCCAGTTTTAGTCATGACTACCATAATCCCCTTAACCTGGTAAACAACAAGAATATAAACTCCCCCACTCCCTGACTGATAGCTACATTCCACTTTCTCTTTTAGACTATTTGCTATCTACACCCCCTAAACTAATGGATATTGGCTTTTAAAAACAAGTCAATGATCCCAGGAAAGACCCCCCCCCCCCACACACACACACACACACCTCTTTGCCCTTATAGACTTATGGGGGTTAATTCGGTAAAGGCAAATACACTGTTCATTTTGCAAATTAAATTTCACTCTGCCAGGGAATTTTCCCCAGAGCTTAGTGAATGTTTTAGAACTTCACTTTATAAAAAATACCCAATCATGTGCAAGGCAAACCAAAAATGCAGTGTGTTTTTTCTTGCACATGATTGGATGATGAAAGTCAGCAGAGTTTCACTTCATCCACTAAGCTCTAAGAATAATTCCCATACAGAGTGCAACTACACTTGGAAAAGGAACAGTCTATTTGCCTTTGGTAAATCAACCTCATGGTGACATCTTGCATAACCTGGATTTAAGACATTTTTTTTACAAAAATGGCATATCATTCAAGAAATGTTAAAAAAAAAAAAAAAGAAATGTATCCCATATTTGTAAAAATGATATTGAATATATCAAAGCACAAATATTTTTAACATGTATACTTTTTTTTAACACACATGCATTCTTTTTTTCTTTCATTTTTCTTTATGCATTTACCGCTCAATGAACAGCTACACTTTTGATAGTCATTTTTATAAATGTGAGCAAAGGCATTTATTAAGCAATGAAAGATGGCTTTACAAAACACACTCACAAATAAGGCTGAATTTTATTTTCTATGTGCTCTTACTTGATGGTGTTGTCGGAGATATATTCATTATATTTGGCTAGATAATTATAGCATAAAATAATTTTAGCATGTTGACAGTTTGATAGAGTGTCATTAAAGGGAATGAAACATACTGTTTGTGCTAACAAAGAAAACACTTGTTTAGATTCATTTGAAAACTCAGCTCCAAAACTGAATATGCATATTTTATGTTGCTGTTTCCCGCACCTCCAATAATTTGTATGGCAGCAAAGGAAGCTAATCCTGAATCTGAAAAAAAACTATGTGATGGAGGATTTACAGTATTAGAAGGCAAACAGTGACAGGAGTAATTAGAAGAAGAATTTGTCATGCTCTTGACTCTGGTAGAGAATGAAAGGTCTGCAATAGCAATCTCCCAAGTGTTTACTCTATGTGAGCACACAGAAGATGGAAAGCACATTTCCGACCACGGACAGATTAATATTTGATGCCAGAAAGAAAAATGCATGCTGTACATGTTTATTTAGGATATTGTGAAATACAGTGAAATTTGCAATTTTATTGGATTTGCAGTTCCTTGTTTTTGCAAAGAGCTAAGCAATGTGATATAAGATGCACGCTGGTACAGTAAATGTTGATACTTGCTTGCTCCACATACCACATAAGTTTCCTTCAATTTAAATTAAAGAGCAGCAGGTGGATATTGTATAACCATAAAGATAGATGTCTGCATCTCTAAACACTAATTTTTGTGGCATTTGCGTGACAAAAGAAAACAAATCAGTTAATCAATGTTATACTGTCAATCAACTAAATTTTGGAGCTGTGGGTGCATTTTGATGGATTAAGCTGACATGCCTATTAAAATATGATATTCTCCTCTGCACAACAATGTCATTTATTTCATTTTAAGCATACTGTCACCAGCTGAATCTGCATTTTCTTAGCAAAGTTTTAAAACCTGTTCAATGAGATGTACTGCTGTATCACTATGCCCAAATAAATAATCCATCACATTACTGCTACTCAACAGTGATGTATGACTGAGGATGCTTGTCTGCCTTGTTATGCAGGTAAGTGCTGATAATAAAAAGAAAAATTGTTCACAATGAAAAGCTGTGTCACAAATACCAACAGGGTATTTTAGGGTTTTTAAATAAACATCCATGTAAAAAGAAGAGTCAGCTTCCACTACAGTCTTTGCTTTTGCTCAGGACCACCAAGCACAGGAGAACCTAATATGTATGCTGTCAAGGATGAAAAGAACACCACACCAAGCCTCTCTATTAAAACCCGAACTCCAATAAAGATTTATCTTTGAGGGAGAACATTGGCAAGTCCACCAAAGCAGAGGATCTAATGGAAAGATTGCCAACAAGGAACAGTGATATCACAGGCCTCACATGCAGCACAGCAGTAGGAGAGTCAATTAGGTAGATGAAATGGAACAGCAAAAAAAGTGGTGCCTAGAATGTGCTAAAAGCCCATCTTCAGGCATGCCAATCCCCTCTACTATCTCTCCTTGCTCTTACTCACCTCTCACCCATTCTGTGGCTTTAAATGAAAAAAAAATACCTTCTGTGTGTTATATAAGACACAACTAAGTTCACTGTTTAAGTCCCATACTGGAGGTGTTTCTGAAAGTCACAACGAGGGATCCAGTCCTGCAATCTATAAACATATAACAGTTGCTTGCACCTGATGTCATCTTTCAGCATCCTGAGAGAACCCTGCACTGTACGGCCAATAGGAAGTGTCACAGACATCAGAAAAAGGACCCTACTGCAAGGAAGATGACAGAAAACTTGGAACCCGAAGTGTCACTTGACTGCAGATTTGAGTGATTACTTGAGGCGTTTAGATTAGGTTTTATTCTAAACTAGCACAGCAATTCATTTTCAGGGGTGGATCAAGGGATGGATGGAGGAGGAGTGGCCAGAGTTGAAATTTAAAAATACAACAAGAATCCCAAGCAAGTTCCTAGTGAGAAATGGCATCATGTTGATAGGATAGGCATCTATTGCCACAGGTATACTATCTCCATTTGGTTTTGTATTTTCTCACCTTTATGCATTTGTTTCACCTGACCATCCAAAGAGTAAAACACAAGAATAGAATTCTTGCAGTGCAAGCTACCATGCGGTTGGAACAAGGGTATTTGATGCAGTGCAAAAAGCTCAGGTATTTGCTAGCCTTATGTATCCTATATGAGTAAAATTAATAATGTCCTTTTTTTTTTAGAAAAACAGCAATGGGTTTTGATATGGACCCAAACCATTGTTTTATACATTACACTCTACTGTTCCATAGCATGTTAGAAGTGATTGCATTCTTGTCAAATGTTACTTAAATTTAAAATATTAAAATACAATTTTAATTCCTTTTTTGCCAATGGTGTAAACTTGTAAAGATTGACCATACATTTCACTTTATGTTCTTCTCAAATTTTCTGTTATTGGAAGAGTATTCCAATATTCCATTATTTATTGTTGCAGAATTGATGTACTAAAGGCTGTTCACTTAGCAAAATGAATGTTCTCGCTAAAAAATGTATAATAGTAAATATGGTGAACCCATGTTCAGCTTGAATACCCAACTCACGCAGTTGTTATGGGGCCTGGAGGTGGGAGGGGACCCCATTAAAAGATGATTGAGAGAGAAAATCTGAAGGCTAAAAGTAATCAGGATTGTTGATAGTTACAAAACCACCTTTCTTTACATGCATACTGTAGTTAGTAGAATTTGTTTTTCTGTCTTGCCAGTGCTAATTCATTGCCCTCAAAGCTTTTACTACAGTCCATACACTCTGAAATGAACTCTGTATTCCTAAAGCAGTCTTCTATGTGAGCCCCAATGCTTTGTAGAACTTATATAGTTTCTTATATGAATGGGATTTCACCCTGCATATGTACAGAAGTTTATTATTGTGATAATTTACTACAATACTGATTTACCAGCTGGTCAAAAACAATTGTTTTCTTCATTCTCCACATATAAGTGTATTTCCTACGTCTATACATATGATATGTATGCATCTGTATACACGTATACAGTACAAACACAGAATACATTTGCCAGTGGATATTCTTTATATTGCAACTGCCATGCAGATTGCTGGCTTGTCACTTTTTGAAAGTGAGGAATTTTGTTATGTGTCCCAATATGCAGTGCTAAGGAAAAAAGTTGGAGAAGTACTGCATGGGATGAAACAGCCAGATAGCAGTGAATACTACACAGGAGGTAGTAACTACCTCTAGATACAGGGACCACAGCTAGAAAAAAGATCACTGCTGTATATATTAACTTCCGCAGCTAAGGTGTTTAATGGTCTGTGCTTTTGCCCTGTTGTGCTACAACACTATCTCCTTGAAGTTTGTATGGTCTTCCTTTAAACGTAAGGATTCCACTAGACACACAAAACTTTTATTCTATCCAGATTACGGTATGTAAATTGGCTTCCATCCCAACTGGCCTTAGGACGCATGTCTATGACCAAAGTATGGTCTATAGGATGTCATTTATTTTAGGGCTGAATAAAGGGCTATGAATAAACAAAAAATATATATAAACATTTTATATACGAAGGAGGACAATTTTTCTTTTTTCCCTTGTGGTGTGGTACCTTATGTATGCTTTGTCATTTAAGATATAAAATATAAATAAATATTTAAACAAAACACATAAATATATAGTTAAAATTACTTTTCTTTTTTTTTTTGTGGGGCACTTATGTTAAAATGCTTTTTGTCTATAGAAAGACTATAGGTTCTACTTTCTGCTTCAGTCTCCTTCATTGTGGTATTGTTCTGGATGAACATCACAAACTATTAACAATTTAAGACATCATTTAAAACTGATAATAATAAAATAAAAATACCTCCTGAAGTAAGTGCAGCATTTATATAAACATTGGGTTCTTTAAAATAGGTTAATTACTACATTTAAAGGTGACCTTTGCTATAGTCTCAAGAGCTGATTTTTATACTTCGTGAATTGCCTTGTTAATAAATATCACCAGAGTATAAGTATTGATCTGGAATATAGATTTATATAAAGTAATCATATCTGCTCTTAGGTGCTCCAGTTCTATTATAAACAAATCCAACTGGGAATTTAGTTTCATATACATATAACATTAGACTCTTTTCATTAATCTGCTTATCAGTCTTTGAACTTTGCCCTCTTCAGCAATGTACAATTGAAAATTGTGATTTAGCAATCGCAAAATATATACAAGTTTTGCTTGCAAGGATCAACCATATTTTGTAACCAATAATCAACATGCCACAATTTATAAGCTTAGTTGAAGAATGTAGATTAAAGATATTTGCATGGAAAAATAAACAGGCTGCTTTATTTCCCATATTTTACGATGTATAACCAATTTCAGGATAGATTATTTAAGTGAAACATTCTCTCGAGTTATTTAAGCATGATATGTATAAAATATGTATAAAAAATGTTTATGCTATATAAGCCTGCATGGTAAATGTAACACTGATATCAATTGATACTACATAGTTCAATTAACATGTAAATATTTTAAATTCTTAGATGAGAATATCTTTAAGGAGCACAAACAATGGAGTAGTGATCTTCTAACTTACAGTTGTATTTAAAAATGTGCATACCCTGGCAGAAATGTTGGCATTGATATTGAAAATAGGACCAATCATGCCAAAAAACTCTATTTTATTTAAGGATACAGGCTGCTCTGGAAAAAGAAAGTGTGATTGTTTTGAAGTAACACAATACAACGATACTTGAACAAAATGAGCTGCATGGTTGAGTTGCCAGAAAGTATCCTTTACTATGCCAATGCCACAAAAAAGTCCTGTTACAATATGCCTGACAACACCTTGACATGACTAATCAGTAGAGTTGAGCGAACCCGAACTGTAAAGTTTGGGTCCGTACCGAACTTTGGGGTATCCGTGACCCGTACCTGAACCTGGACATTTGAAAAAAAGTTTGGGTTCTGGGTTCGGGTATTTGATTACGCATGTTGAATAGCTGCAGGGCAGCCAATCAACAAGCAATTTGTTTGCCCTTAGAAGCCATCACAGCCATGCCTACCAGTAGGCATGGCTGTGATTGGCCAGTGCATCATGTGACCCAGCCTCTGTATAAGCTGGAGACATGTAGTGCTGCATGTCACATGCTCTCAGGCTAGTCTAGGGAGAGGATGCTGCCAGCGCTGTGAGGGACAGATTGCAGAAATTAATAACATCTCATCCTGCATTACAGAACGATCTGATTCTGGACTAGGTAGAGATTACTACTACTGCTTTGAGGGACAGATTGCAGATCTCATCCTGCATTACAGAACGATCTGATTATGGACTAGGTAGAGTCTACTGCTTTGAGGGACAGATTGCAGATCTCATCCTGCATTACAGAACGATCTGATTCTGAACTAGGTAGAGTCTATTGCTTTGAGGGACAGATTATTGTTCTAAAATCATCTCCTAGTTCTATAGGGTCAGGTTCCTGCTGTTGCTGTAAGGGACAGATTATTGTTCTAAAATCATCGCCTACTCCTATAGGGTCAGGTTCCTGCTGTTGCCCTCATCCGCTACTAAAATCTTGTTATTAGACAGGGAATGTCGTT
>BLSH010373765.1:268718-283930 GCA_018402905.1 Glandirana rugosa | reverse complement strand
CCCATCAAAAAATCTTTAAAGACGTGGTGGTTTAAGTCGTGTACGCGTTCCGTTCCCTACACGCAGTTTGACCGATCCGGGTCTCGACGATCCTCTAAAGCGGGTAATAGCGTGTGGTGATCCGACCCGAACTCCGAGTCACCGTTGTTGGTGAGTAGCCAGACAACAAGTTACGGGCTGGTGTCGACGACGCGTCACACCCCAAATAGGGGGTTTGTATAGTCAAAATTTCGTCAGACGACAACAAAGGGGGACCTACACGACTTCAACCGCCACTTCCGCCACCGAGGATTGCAGGGCATTTCTCTTTGCCTCCTGTTGCCTCCTCCTCCTACTGTGCTTCCTCCTCCTCTACCACCTCCTCATCCGCTCAGCGTAACACCTTCACCGCCAACTTCAGCACATCCAGGGGGAAACAACAGCAGACTGCTTTAAAACTGATATGTTTGGGGGATAAACCCCACACTGCGCAGCAGCTGTGGTCGGGCATTGAACAACAGACCGATGAGTGGTTGTTGCCACTGAGCCTCAAGCCCAGCCTAGTGGTGTGCGATAATGGGCGAAATCTCCTAGCAGCTCTGGGCCTAGCCAGTTTGACGCACATCCCTTGCCTTGCGCATGTGCTGAATTTGGTGGTGCAGAAATTTCTAAAAAACTACCCGGATATGTCAGAGCTGCTGCAGAAAGTGTGGGGCTGTCTGTGCGCGCTTTCGGCGTTCTCACCCTGCTGCTGCTCGTCTGTCTGCGCTGCAGGGAAACTTCGGTCTTCCCGCTCACCGCCTCCTATGTGACGTGCCCACAAGGTGGAACTCCACCTTACACATGCTGGAGAGACTGTGCGAGCAGCAGCAGGCAATAGTGGAGTTTCAGCTGCAGCACGCACGGGTCAGTCGCTCTGCGGAACAGCACCACTTCACCACCAACGAGTAGGCCACCAATGAGTAGGCCTCCATGCGAGACCTGTGTACCATATTGTGGTGTTTCGAGTACTCCACCAACATGGCCAGTGCCAATGACACTGTTCTCAGCGTTACTACCCCACTTCTATGTCACCTTGAAAAAACACTTTGGGCGATGATGGAAGAGGATGTGGTACAGGAGGAAGAGGAGGAGGAAGAGGGGTTATTTCCATAGTTATCAGGCCAGTCATTCACAAGTGGCTCGGAGGGTGGGTTCCTGCACCAGCCTAGGCCAGGTAAAAAATTTTCAAGCCAGGGCACAGTCCTGGAGGATGAGGAGGACGAGGAAGATGATAAGGAGGAGGAGGAACCGTGTTCACAGCAGGGTGGCACCCAATGCAGCTCCTGGGCATCACTGGAGCGTGACTGGGGAGGATATGGAGGACACAGATGATACACCTCCCACAGAGGACAGCTTGTCTTTGCCTCTGGGCAGCCTGGCACACATGAGTGACTACATGCTGCAGTGCCTGCTCAACGACAGCGAGTTGCCCACATTTTAACTTGTGCCGATTACTGGGTGGCCACCCTGCTGGATCCCAGTTACAAGGACAACGTGCCATCCTTAATTCCCTCACTGGAGCGTGATCAGAAGATGCGCGACTACAAGTGCACGCTGGTAGACACGCTGCTGAGGGCATTCCCAAATGACACAGGGGGCTCTGTGGAAGCACAAGGGAAGGCGGAGGAGGAGGAAGAGGTCACCAACACAGCTGTGGCACCACCAGCACCTCAGAAGGCAGGGTTAGTATGGCCGAAATGTGGAAAAGCTTTGTCAGCAGCACGCCACAACAAACAGCACCACCAGCTGATAGGCAACGTCTTAGCAGGATGCAGCATTTCAGCAGCATGGTGGAACAGTATGTGTGCACACGCCTACACGTACTGACTGATGGGTCTGCCCCATTCAACTGCTGGGTCTCCAAATTGGGCACATGGCCTGAGCTTGCCCTTTATGCCTTGGAGGTGCTGGCTTGCCCTGCAGCCAGTGTATTGTCTGAACGTGTGTTTAGCACGGCAAGGGGCGTTATCACAGACAAGCACAGCCGCCTGTCCAGAGCCAACGTGGACAAGCTAACATTTATTAAAATGAACCAGGCATGGATCCCACAAGACTTGTCTGTACCTTGTGCAGAATAGACATTTAGACCGGCCTCACACAGTCATTGGTATACTTGTTTTTTTTAATATGTCTCAATATTTTGGGGGCTACCCCAATTAGAAAAAAAAACAAACAAATAACAGTGTTTTCTACCTGCTCCTCCTCCTCCACCACCACCGCCACTTCCACCTACACTGCCATGGTCACGACCTAGTCAACCTCTAGGCTCCTACTCCACATCCACCTCCTCCTTACATTTCAATTTTTTTATGTGATTTTAAGTTATTTCCCTATCCACATTTGTCTGTAGGGCACTTGTCCTACTCTTACCCCCATTTTGCTTCCTTTTGCAGCCCTCTAGCCCTTCCCAGAATTTTTTTACATCCATTTTTGTGCCCAAAAGTTCGGGTCACCATTGACTTCAATGGGGTTCGGGGTCAAGTTCGGTACCGAACCCAAACTTTTCCGTGAAGTTCGGCCGAACCAGACGAACCCAAACATCCAGGTGTCCGCTCAACTCTACTGATAAGTATATTTTTTTCACCTTACCATGGCTTAAGGTTATTTACATACCTTAGAGGATTGGATGATCAGCATTTAAACCTAACATGTACATATCCCTTATTTCCCTCATCATCCACTTGTGGGGAACGTCAAACAATTTATTTTAAGGTGCAAGATTATTTTTAGTCAGGATGTAGAGGCAATTTTCTCTGGTGGTGGAGTTCTGGCCAGTACACTGGGCTATATGGATATGTGTAGCCTCTCCAGCTTATTTGGTCTTATAAGTGGGCTCAGGCACAATGAAAAAGTACTTGATTAAAGTGACCTTTCTTGCAGTGGCTGCCCCTCATAAGGGGTGCCGCCCCCTAATCCATGCCCCTGGCCCCTAATCTCCATGCAGAGTGCCAGACGCATGGATTTCATTGGGTTTTTTTAGCACATGATTAGAGCCAGAGGCTCTAATTGGCTTCAAAAAGGATGGGCTCGGGGCACAGAGTACTGATCCCACCCACTTGTGTGACATTAGCAAATTAATATTCGCTAATGTCTTCCTGCTTCTCCTCCTAGCCAATCAGGAAGCGGGTCATGAGACCTGATTGGTTGGGAGTCCTAAGACCCAATTGGCTGGGAGGAGAAGCAACCACTGGGACTCGGAAGATGCAGGAGGAAAGCTGCCGAAGCTGGGACCTGGATGGGGTAAGTGCGGGGCTGGCAGGTGGCCTGGTGGGTGACGGGTGAGCAAAGCGGCGTTCGAGTGGGTGTGCAATCAATTGAGAGATGGGGGTAGTGAGGGGACCAGGTTTGTTGTTTGTTCATGCTATTTTATGATCCCTAAACAACTACTGTGCACACATGGGCCATGGTTGTTGGTGATCTACTTAGCTGTCCAGCCCACATAACATATGTTATGTTTAACTCTATTGGAAATTCTGTGTAGCTATTATAACAGGACTTTGGGCTTGTCTAACTCACACCATCTGTATTCCGATTGCTTATATTTCATCATAGATATTATATACAGTGGAACCTTGGATTATGAGCATAATCCGTTCCAGGAGAATGCTTGTAATCCAAAGCACTCGTATATCAAAGCATGTTTCCCCATAGGAAACAATGTAAACTCAGTTAATTTGTTCCACTGTCACTGCTTGTCTATGTAGTACTGTATGTGGCCACATGTCCGGGGGTGCCTGGTGTATGCAATGCCACATGTGGCCAAAAAAGTAGTGACGCTGGTGAGCTCCTTAAATGTTGGAATCACTCGGAAGTGCTCGGAAAGTGTTTACACTTTAGGTATTTCCGAGGAATTCCGAGTATTTCCAGCCATCTCTGAGGCTCACTAGCACCACCGCTTCTCTGGCCACATGTGGTATTGCATGCAAAAATGCTAAATTCTGCTTGTTTTGTGAGACACCACTCGCAAACCAAGTCAGAATTTAAAAAAGAAAACTGCTCATATTGCAAAACGCTCATTAACCGCGTTACAATCCGAGGTTCCACTGTATGCATATTTGTGGACTTTATGAACTGTCATCCATAATAATTAGAGTATGCCATGAATGGAATGTATATAGCATATACAGTCCCTGACAAATGTCTTGTCGCTTGTGTACAAATTGACCTGAAATGCCGCTGAAATATATTTCTAATCAAGATTTTTTTACAAGAAATGGCTCATTTTAATCCCAACAGCTTTTGTAATAATGTTTCAGTGCAAAACGAAACTGTCAAAAAGTATCCTAATATTCACAACTTGGTAAAGCCCATTGAGTCCATTTTTGCAAAGACATAAGTGTTGTCGCCTTGTCATATGAGCTTCACCTGTGACTAATAATGGATCAATTAGGTCTCAGGTGTGTATAAAAAGAACCCCAGTACACTAGACCTTCACATCAACTGCAACTAGACCTCTGCAAACATGCCTAAGATTCACCCTGAGACTAAAGTTTTGATTATCAAGAGGCTGAAGACCAGATCCACTGCTGATGTGGCAGACACCTTTAATGTGTCTCAGCGTCAAGTACAGAGGATAAAAAAAAGATTTGAAGAGACTGGAGACGTTTTTGAAAAGCCTAGGTCAGGCAGACCCCGGAAGACAGCTGCTCGAGAGGACCTTTTGTTGGCTCGAAAATCAAAGGCCAGCCCATTTTCCACTGCAGTAGAGCTCCACGAGACCTGGTCACCTGAAGTCCCTGTGTCAACCAGAACAGTTTGTCGGATTCTGTCTCGAAATGGCCTCCATGGTCGAATCAGTGCCCAGAAGCCAGCACTAAACAAAAGACAATTGAAAAACCGTGTGGCATTTGCCAAGGCCCACAGCCTGCTAAAAGGATGGACGCTGGAAAAGTGGCAGAAGGTGGATTTTTCAGATGAATCTTCTGTTGAATTACACCACAGTCGCCGCAAATATTGCAGGAGACCTACTGGAGCCCGCATGGATCCGAGATTCACCCAGAAAACAGTAAAGTTTGGTGGCAGAAAAATCATGGTCTGGGGTTACATCCAGTAAGGGGGTGTGCGAGAGATCTGCAGGGTGGAAGGCAACGTCAATAGTCTAAAATACCAAGAAATCTTAGCTATTATATTCCCAACAATAAAAGAGGCCAAATTCTGCAGCAGGATGGTGCTCCATCGCATACTTCCATCTCCACATCAAAGTTCCTCAAGGCGAAGAAGATCAAGATGCTCCAAGATTGGCCAGCCCAGTCACCAGACATGAACATCATTGAGCATATGTGGGGTAGGATGAAAGAGGAAGCATGGAAGACGAAACCAAAGAATATTGATGAACTCTGGCAGGCATGCAAGACTGCTTTCTTTGCTATTCCTGATGACTTGATCAATAAATTGTATGAATCCTTGCCAAACCGCATGGATGCAGTCCTTCAAGCTCATGGAAGTCATACAAGATATTACATTTGGATCTCACAGCACCACTACTTAATTTGCTGACATATTTTTGTATTTGCAGTAAATTTGTTCAATTTCTGTATAGGCGACAAAACTTTTGTCTTGCCAAAATTTGACCTTTCTGTCTTGATTAAATGATAAATCTTTTTTCAGTGAAACTAATTTATTTCAGTGCATTAAACATCATTTGGGAGGGTTTTAGCTTTTCATATGAGCTATTTCTAACACCAATTGATTAATTAAAAGTCAGGTTAATAGCAGGTGTTTCTACAAAATAGATAAGCGACAAGACTTTTGTCAGGGACTGTATATTTATCAGACTTATCCGACAATTATTGCATGGGAGAAGCATAAAACTGCAGAGGTGGGTGGGAGAAATCTTCTTGAGGGGGGTGGTAGGTGTAGGGTATGTTTTAATGAGGCCCCCTGCTAAAGTATTTCCTCATTCTTCTAACATTTTTCATGTCCTATAGGACAGATACTAGGAAGTCATGCAGGTCTTTTCTATAGAAGAAACTGTTGAGTTGATGTGTGCTCTAGGAATTTAGGGAAAGCTTTTTCTTTTTTGCAACAGATACAGTTATGATATATTTATACACAGGCAATTTAGATAAAAAGTTGAAATTAACCTTTAAGAGAATATGAAGCTATCACTACGTTACTTTACACTTACACTGGGACATGGTGATGTAAGCCTAAAACCAGCATGCCTGTCCAAAAGAAAGGATGAATGCTAACATGAAGGCCAGCAGACAGCATAGAAGGCTGATGGCTCCCCAAAGGAGATGAGCAGTGGTGGAAACACAACACAGTACAGTATATTGTAATGATGAATGTATATTACAGCATCCAACAGTAGGGCAGCAAATACAGTATGTTCATGAAGTTCCACATTTCTCACACTCTTTGTTTTGCTACTATTTGTGGGTGGCTGAAGATAATGTTATAAAAAAAATTAGAAACAATGAATCTGATTAGACTCATATATGTAAATTATATCTACAAAATTAATACAGGCTATAGCCCTTACTCTGTGCACATATTGTGTGATAAATGGACAATATAATTGCAATATTTAATCAGCGCTGCACCTTTTATATACAATATTTAATCTGCTAGTTTCATCAAGCCAGTCAAACTTTTAAAAATGTGTTTAATTTCAGTGCATAGAATCATAGGCCCCTATTTATCTCTAGAACAAGCACTATCTTTGTTGCTGCATAGCAGGCTAAAAGAATAAGTGAAAGTTCTTAGTAGAGATGTGTGATTCATTTTTTTATGATTTGAAATTCAGACAAAATTTTCATTACTCGGAAATTCTGAAATATCAGAATCTCCGAATCAAAAATTCATTTATTTAATTTGGATGACAGAATGCGATAGTTTGGGCCTTTTGTTAATATTTGAAGCATTCGAAATAACGTAACATAACAAATGATTTGAATTGATTCGGAACCGTTCATTTTTATTCTAGTAAGCATAGCATGAATTATAAAAAATACACTACATAATACATATTAAATAAAAACATATTGCAATAAATAGTTATAGTAAGGTATAAAAGTGAAATAAGATGATTCCTACTTATTGCGTTTTGGTTGGATGGAGGTGGATCCATCAGAATATCCAAATCATAACATAACAAATTAATCTAAATCTTTCTAAATAACTTCCGAAAAAGCGAATCATTTTGAAAGAATGAATATACAAAACAAATCATAATAAAGAAAACTAATTCAGAAAACGAATCATTCTAACATAATAAATATAAGGAAACTAAATGATTAACTTAATCATTGAATCCAAAACTAAGCATTGTGCACATCTCTAGTTCTTAATATTTTTAAAGTGTATGCATTGCTATAACTATTTTTTTTTGTTGCGGATAGAAGAGGGACGGGATAGAACCTTTGTCAAGTTTTTTTAGATGCATGTGTGCCTGGTAAGTATATTTACCTTCTCTATGTGTCCAGGTGACCATTATCATTGGGAAGAAAGTTATACATAATTCAAAATCTTTCAGTTGTCAAGGTTGTGAGGGATACTCTTTTTAATGGGAACACCTGTTTAGGTAACATCAGTTTAAGAGGGGAAGGGGTGAGGGGGGAGCAAGGGGACGGGAGTCAGGAGGTAACATCGACTACTCGAGACTATCTCAAGCAATCCAACTAGGGAGCAAAGACAGAGCTCAACCTCACGGGGTAAGGTCAGGAACTGGGTAAGGAGAAAGAGGGAGGAAAGGAAAAGAGTAGAAATGGAGAAGAAGAAAGAAAGAAGAAAAGGAAAATGCCCAGCTTAGACACAAGGGCCATGGGAAGGCCAAAATACCCCAACGGGAAGGGGGGTGGGAGGGGGAGGGGAGGGGGATGAAAGATAGATTCCTGTACCATACAAAGGAAAGCTGCTCACACAGGGACCGGGTATCCCCTCAGTGCTCCTAGTGGACCTCTTGAACAGTTTGGGAAAACATATACTAAAACAATATCTAGAATCAAATTCTTGACCTATAATGTGCTGGGGTTAAATACACCCATAAAACGATACAAAATCCTAAGGGAAATGAAAAGAAATGCCGCAGGGGTAGTATTTTTACAAGAAACACATATCTCCCAGGAGACAAATGTAAAGTTCTATTCAAGGGGCTTCCCCACATGGTTTTACGGAGAATCCACAACAAGGAGGGCAAAGAGGGTCACCATTGGCTTTGCCAGGGGAATCTGATTCTTCCTGGAGGAGAGACTGGTGGACCTGGAGGGAAGATAGTTGTTCCTAAAGGGTAGACTGCGCGAAATGGATTGTACCCTGGCAAACATATATGCACCCAACAAGCAACCAACGAAGTATGTGAACGAGGTCATAGGAAAACTGATGACCTTTAAAAAAGGATATGTAATAGTGGCGGGAGACCTGAATTTATGTATGAAGCCTAACTTGGATAGTACGTCCCGTGTGCTGGAGACAGAAGGCGCGCAGTTGAGGGGTCTTAAAAAAAGGCTATTCCGAGAACAAATGATAGATGCATGGAGAATGCAACACCCCAGAATGCGCGATTATAACCATTACTTTCCAGTGCAGGAGATGTTCTCAACAATAGATTATATCATGGTGGAGCATAGGCTTCTGGAGAGGGTGGTAAAGGCGAGTATTGAAGTAACGACCCTATCGGACCACGCTCCGGTGACGATGGAGATCTCGAGGTACCAGAAAAGATTGAATACATGGAGACTAAATGAAGAACTCATACATGACAGAGAAGGGGCGGATAGGATAAAAAAATAACTAGAACAATACTTCAGGGATAATGAGGCAGGGGAGATATCAGAAGCCACGACTTGGGAGGCTCATAAAGTTTACATAAGGGGGATCCTTATGTCCATGGGGGCAAGGAAAAAAAAAAGAAAGAGCCCAAAAGGTTGGGAAGCTAATCAAAGAGATCCATGAATTAGAGCAATGGCACAAAGGTCAAGGAGACGGGGAAACACTTCAGACCCTAGTGATAAAAAGGGAAGAATTAAAAGAACTACCGACTGGAAGAGGAGGCCCCGGAATCAAGAAAGGGAGATATCAATGGGGAAATAAAAATGGGAGATATCTGGCTAAAATACTGGAAAAGAAAAAGTCAGCGCATTATATAGAAAAAAATTTAAAATAAAGAGGGTGAGATGATATATACAACAACAGGGATAGCCGAAGTGTTCCAAAAATATTATGAAAAAATATATGCCGTAAGACAAAAAGAGAGCCTAGATTTAGAAGAGAAAAGGCAAGTAAAAATAAAAGAATTGCTCAAAAAGGCAAACCTCCCCAAGATTGAGGCAGAGAAACTATTTGCTATGGAAGACCCTATTACAGTGGAGGAGATTAATGCAGCATTAAACAGTTCGGCCCCAGGGAAGAGTCCTGGCCCAGATGGGTTTACAACCTATTACTACAAAAAGTTTAAAGAAATTTTAATTCCAAAATTATGTTCATATATGAATGGAATTGGTAGCAGACATGAAATGCGCAGTGAAGCATTACTGGCCGCAATAACTATTATTCCGAAGGAGGGGAAGGATATAGGTCTGTGTTCCAGCTATAGACCTATCTCCCTTCTAAATGTGGATACAAAACTATTTGCAAAAGTCCTGGCAACTAGGATGAAAAAGGTGATGAAGGACCTGGTACATGGAGACCAGGTCGGGTTCATACCTAGGAGAGAAGGAAGGGATAATGTTTTTTTTTTCTTCTTAAAAAAAAAAAAGGAGAGGGGAATTTTCCTCACTTTGTAGAGCTTTTCTCTCGCTTCCTGTTGCATCTATGGGACAAAACATTAAGTTAAATCTTCTGTTGTCTTAAATCATTCAACATGTTCATGTTAAAAAAAAATGTATTTTGCATACTTTCCTTGCACTTGATTGGGTATCCTTTGCAGTATGAATTATCACTTGGTTTCACCTCATTCCCTAAGAGAAGTGACAATTCCATTTGCAAAGTGAAATTAAATATTGAAAGGAATTTTTTTTTTTACTCCTTTAGTAAATTAGGCTACACATGTTTAACCACTTCCTTACTGGGCACTTAAACCCCCCTCCTGCCCAGACCAATTTTCAGTTTTCAGCGCTGTCACTTTTTGAATGACAGTTGCGCGGTCGTGCGACATTTTACCCAAACAAAATTGGCATCCTTTTTTTCCCAAAAATAGAGCTTTCTTTTGGTGGTATTTGATCACCTCTGCGGTCTTTATTGTTTGTGCTATTTTTTGAAAAAAGAACAATATTTTTTACTTTTTGCTAAAATAAATATCCAAAAAAAAAACGTATTCATCAGTTTAGACCGATATATATTCTTCTACATATTTTTGGTAAAAAAAAATCGCAATCTGCGTATATTGATTGGGTTGCGCGAAAGTTATAGCGTCTACAAACTATGGACATTGGTTCATGGCGTTTTTATTAATTTTTTTTTTTACTGGTAATGGTGGTGATCTGCGATTTTTATCGGGACTGCGATATTGCGGCGGACATGTCGGACGATTTTGACACTTTTTTGGGACCAATGACATTTATACAGCGATCAGAAATGTAAATATCCACTGATTACTGTATAAATGTCATTGGCAGGGAAGGAGGTAACACTAAGGGGGCAGTGAAGGGGTTAAATGTGTTCCCTGGGTATGTTTTAACTGTGGGGGGGGTTGGCAGGGGCATGACAGATCTAACTGATCCCAGTGACAGGGATCAGTAGATCTGGCATGCCCCCCCCTCACAGGATGGGGAAGTGCCGTGTTTTCATTGGCGGTTCCCCGTTCTTGCAGATCGCGGGTCTCTGGTGGACATCGGGTCCGCCCGACCCGCGGCGAAAATGCGCCCAGCACGAGCCAAAGGGGAGAATGTCTATTGAAGGCCTCCCGGCATTTTAGATCTGCGCTGTAGCCGTCAATTGGCTATGGCACGGATACGAAGTAGTTAAAATGTGTTTAACCTCTTCCCATTGATTGTGCACATATATGTGACCTCAAGTTATCTTTGAAGCTGCATGAATGTGTAGCTGTGTTTGTGCTGAGAGCGTCCTCCCGGCATAGGGACCGGTCTGTCACCTAGAGCCCCAGGTCCCATAGCTAATATTTGAGAACTAGAAAGACCAACTCCCGATCATCTAATCGCAGTGATAGCTCCTGATTGGCTATCACAATCATCAGTTACTCTATAGCCAGCTCCTGTGTGTGTTCTTTCCTTTTGAATTGAGAAAAGATACATTGTATCTTTTTCTCCTTGCTAGGAGATAAAATGTAAACAAACAAGCCTGTGTAAAGAATAATTATAATAAAAAAGATAAAATGGCTAGATCAGCATTTGATCTAGGGCATGGTTAAGGTTAGAGTCGAGGTTAGGGTCAAATGTTATATTCAATCAAATGCTAGGGTCAAGGGTTCAGGTGCAGTGTATTTTAGGTTGAATTTAAAAAAAAAAAACATTTTTAAATTGGCATCAGTGTCAGTGTGTTTTAGATAGGATGAAAAAGCAAAATGCACACTAATGCGTCTGGACCCGACTATGGGTACAAACAACAAATAGCATACACATATGCCGTGATTGTCTGGGGCAGAACAATTTATTTTGGGTTGTCTTTAGCAGTAGGTTATGATAATAGCAAGATATACTGTATACAGCTAAATTAAAAAATATATATACTGTATATCATGCAGCTATCCATGGCTGTCCACCTAGCCAGAGATAATCTGCAGTGATTTTTATTATTATTTCAGGTACTTATATAGCGCTGTCAATTTATGCATCGATTTACATATATATATTGTACATTCACATCAGTCCCTACCCTCAAGGAGCTTACAATCTAAGGTCCCTATCTCACTTTCATACATATACTAGGGCCATCTTAGACAGGATCTAATTTACCTACCAGCTTGTCTTTGGAGTGTGGGAGGAAACTGGAGTACCTGGAGGAAACCCACGCAGGCACAGGGAGAACATGCAAACTCCAGGCAGGTAGTGTGGTGGTTGGGATTCAAACCAGCGAATCTTTTGCTGCCAGGCAAAATGCCAGGTGATTGCTTCTGGATGCACTTTGGGGGAGGTTTACTAAAAAGGGTACACACAGAATCTGGTCACCAATCAGATTCTAGGTTTTAATGTCAAAGCTTAACCACTTGCCACCAAATCAGGGAACCTGGTACATCATTTGAATTCAAGTGGTTGTACCAGGATGATAGCTGCAGGCATTAACACAGTACCATCTTTTAAAGCCGGCAGTTGGCTCTCTTGTAATAGCAATCAGAGTGGCTAACTAGCCACTGGATTGTTATTATAAGCAGTGACCCACCGCCTTCCACGACTCTCTCAGGCTCTTCTGTCCCACCGGGAGACCTACTACTAGCCAGACGTCGGAGACCCATACAAAGCTGGAATTGTCTTTGATTGGGTCTCTGCCATGGTAACCCAGAAGCAATGACATGACATCACTTCTGGTTTACCTGGATGTCAACTGCGCCATTTGTTGACAATGTTGATGTTTACATCCCTTGTGACAGCAATAAAAGTGATCACATTTTTTTTTTAAGAAACAGTGTACAATTTATAAAAAAAAAAGAAAATTAAAGTGCCCCCGTCCCCCCCATGCAAAGGCAAACACGTGCGTCAGTCCCACATGCACACAAACAGTGATCTTACCACACATGTATGGTAGGTATTGCCACGAATGTCAGATCATGGGCAGTAATTCTAGCACTAGAGCTCCTCTGAACATCTAAAGTGATAACCTGTAAAAGCTTTTAAAGCGCCGCCTATGGATAGTAATGTTTATGCCGTTTGCCAAGGGCGTGCACAAAAGAGTGACATGCTTGGTATCTATTTAAACGGTGTGACATAATCTTTTATATTTTACAAAAAAATTTGGATTATGTAATGTGTTTTTTTGCATTTAAAATAAAAAAGTGTATTTTTTCCAAAAATTGGGTTTGAAAAACCGCTTCGCAAATACCGTGTGACATAAAAAATGGCAAAACCCACCAATTTATTCTCTAGGGCCTCTGCTTTAAAAAATATATATACTGTTTGGGGGTTCTAAGTAATTTTCCTGCAAAAAAATGATTTTCACATACAAACAAACAGTGTCAGAAACTGTCTGGTCTTTAAGTGGTTAATTAAACAATCTAAAGTTATAAGCTGATTGACTGCTATGCACAGCTGCACCAGATTTTGTGTGCACCATTTTTAGACCCCTTTCACACTGCAGTGCCGCTAAAACAGTGCTAAAGTGTCAGTCGTTTCGGCGTGCTTTAGCGGCGTTTTAGCGGTGCGTTTTCGGACAGGGGTGTTTTTGAAGTGCTATTTGTAGCACTTCAAACCTGCCCCAAAGATGCTGCCTGGAGGACTTTTTTGACCGTCCTGCAAGCACACCGCCCCAGTGTGAAAGCAACCATTTAAAATGGGAGGTGGTTTTCAGGCACTTTTCAGAGGCTATTTCTAGCGCTAAAACACCTGAAAAATGCCTCAATGGGTATGCTTTAAATCCTTGGGATATGTGGTGAATATGCCCGCATCCCTAAGCACAAATTAGAAAACCAAGACCCTCTGTTGGGACTTTAAAGGGCATAGACTCCACTCAAAAGTAGGTACAGAGTAGTGTAAAGAATTCATAGTTTATTACAAAAATTACAATTAAAATCAAAGAGGAAAAAGGGGGTGGGAGTGGGATGGAGGACACAAAACCCAATGTACGAAAATAATGAAAAAATGCAACAGTACATATATCAGAACCACTTATTTACTGCACTGCTGTGTAATTGAAACAGAGTGCAACCCAGCACATTTCAAGATCGTGCGTTGTTCTTCATCAGGGGAAAGTGGTGGTATTATTCATAAATGTCGTTCAGGCATATATATAGCATCAATGTAGGTTCTCATATAGGACTAGTGCAGATTAATAGCAGGAAGGAAAGATGCTGCTGCCACTGGTATCAGAAAATCCACAGAGGTGGATGGTGAGTACCGGTCCCAATGCCCAGGAAGGGAGGGCAGGGGGGGCATCCCACCCAAGACTAGATCGGCCCCAAGAGGGAAAGCCTACTAAAGATAGGCTGCCCGGCTGTATGGGTCAGCCCGTGCCGTCTATAGTATGTATTGATGCAGTGAGGACAATTGGAGGGTCAAAAAAGTGGGTGGTGGGGCCGCATGGAGTCCGAGCGAGTGCCAGTATGTATGGTGTATCCGGTTAGTATAGTGCACTGGTTAAGCAGGACCCAGTGTGGGGATTGTATGTTCCAACCGTTCACTGAGTGACGGGGGTAATGTGGGTAAATGCCACAGATGCACATGCAGGATCTGTACAAGTGCAGTTCGCTCCTTCCAACAGTCCTGATGCACCAGAAAAATGCCTCAGTGTGAAAAGGGTCTTAATTAATCTCCCCCTTTGTGTGCTTCCAGCAGAGATCACTGCAGGTAATCACTGGCTGGGCAGACAACCATGGATAGCTGTGGCCAATGCCGACTTGTCATTGAAGTGTACAGGGCTCAGCGGCTGCAGCTAGTCACTCTCAGGTGGCCGAAACAGCTGCAAGAATCAGCAAATTCCTGCTGCTGTCATTTACATCAAAGCTAGTGAAAATGTAGCCATACTACATTAGCAAGAAAATGTCTCTTGAGATTTTACCCATAGCTATTGTTTTTTTGCTGATTTTTTCTTACTCTATTTTTTATTTACCCTTTAATATTTAAATGTATACCTTATGATGTCTGATTTCCAAAATGTGTTCATTTTGTTTCTACTGTACTGGAACTTCACTGCTTCCAAAAATAGGTAATCAGTAGAGTTGAGCGAACCCGGACTGTAAAGTTCGGGTCCGTACCGAACTTTGGGATGTCCGGGACCCGGACCCGGACTTTTCAAAAAAAGTCCGGGTTCGGGTCCGGGGTTCTGGTAATTTTAATGAAAAATCTTAAAAATGCTGTAAAAAAGCCCAGGAAGGTCCTAGAGGTCTGCAAAAGGAAGGAAAATGTGGGTAAGGGTGGGACAAGTGCCCTACAAAGAAATGGGGACAGGGAAATAACTTTAAATATTTTTAAAAAAATAAAAACATAAAAAATGCAAAAATGGAGATCATCTTCAAAATGGGTCTGAAAAGTATTAATTAACATTAGAGGCCATAGAACTGTTCTAAAATCATCTTCAAACTGTGTCAAAAAAGTATAAATAAGCCCGGAGTACCCATATCACTGTTCTGCAAAATGTGTGTGTCA
>BLSH010373765.1:215867-229976 GCA_018402905.1 Glandirana rugosa | reverse complement strand
TGCTAGCACGAGTTGCTAGTCTAACAACCTCCTTAAACTCTAAAGTTTATGGCGACGAAACTCAACGTCTAGTTTGAGACATATTTTGTTGCTAGCGGTGCAAGCACGAGTTGCTAGTCTAACAACCTCCTTAAACTCTAAAGTTTATGACGACGAATCTCAACGTCTAACGTCTAATTTGAGACAGATTGCGTTGCTAGCAATGCAAGTATGTGTTGCTAGTCTAACACCCTAGTATGTGTTGCTAGTCTAACACCCTCATTAAACTCTAAAGTGTATGACGACGAAACTCGCTAGACACGATCGTTGCGTTAGACAGAGTTTAATCTGCAATCTGCAACTCTAAGCAGCAGTATTTGAAATCTCAAATTCCTCCAACAATCTGATCGTTGAGCACGAACGTGGCGATCGTTGTTTTATACAGAGTTTGATCTGCAACTCAAAGCAGCGGTATTTGAAATCTCAAATTCCTCCAACAATCTGATCGTTGAGCACGATCGTAGCGATCGTTGTTTTATGCAGAGTTTGATCTGCAACTCAAAGCAGCGGTATGTGAAATCTCTAATTTCTGCTATCTGTCCTCAGAGCAACAGCACAGCAGTAGTAAAGTAATCTATCTCAGGATCAGATCTTAAAATGTCTCTAATCTCTCCCTCACACTGTCAGCTTCCTCTCCCTACACTAACCCAAGAGCATGTGACTGCAGCACTACATGACTCCAGCTTATAAAGAGGCTGGGTCACATGATGCACTGGCCAATCACAGCCATGCCATTAGTAGGCATGGCTGTGATGGCTTCTAAGGGCAAACCAGTGAAACGCTTGTTGATTGGCTGCCCTGCAGCTTCTCAACACGTGGAGTAAAATAGCAAAACCCCGGACCGAACCCAAACGTTTTTTGAAATGTCTGTGTTTGGGTCCGGGTCCCGGACACCCGAAAGTTCGGTACGGACCCGAACGTTACAGTCCGGGTTCGCTCAACACTGCATATGATACAATTAACTCTTCCCAGTTATAAAAATGCCCCCTTATACACAAACTAGTATTAGGATATCTCTGAGTGTCCCTGATTTGCCAAGTCTTTACCCACTCCTATGTAGAATAATCTGGAAGTTTATAACACATATGGCTCTCTAACATTGGAAGGTTTGTGTGCTTGTAAGATTGTGGGTTTTTGCGTCATCTCAGTGCAAGACCTACCAACCACCATGTAACTCTAATAGGTTTGAGGTATCTCAATAATTACAATATCACAATACAGTGCCTTGAAAAAGTATTCATACCCCTTAAAATTTTCCACATTTTGTCATGTTACAATCAAAAACCTAAATGTTTTTATTGGGGTTTTGTGTGATAGACCAACACAAAGTGGCACATAATTCTGAAGTGGGAGGAAAATGATAAATGGTTTTCCAATTTTTTTACAAATACATATGTGAAAAGTGTGGCGTGCATTTGTATTCAGTCCCCCTCTGATACCTCTAACTAAAATGTAGTTGAAGAAATTGCCTTTAGAAGTCACCTAATTAGTAAATAGAGTCCACCTGTGTGTAATTTAATCTCAGTATAAATACTGCTGTTCTGTGAAACTCTCAGTGGTTTGTTAGTGAACAAACAGCACCATGAAGGCCAAGGAACACACCAGACAGGTCAGGGATAAAGTTGTGGAGAATTTTAAAGCAGGGTTAGGTTATAAAAAAAAAATATCCCAAGCTTTGAACATCTCACTGAGCTCTGTTCATTCCACCATCATTCCACCATCCGACAATGGAAAGAGTATGGCACAACTGAAAATCTACCAAGATATGACCATCCACCTAAACTGACAAGCAAGGCAAGGAGAGCAGCAACTACATTTTAGTTAGAGGTATCAGAGGGGGACTGAATACAAATGCATGCCACACGTTTCACATACGTACTTGTAAAAAAATGTGAAAACCATTTATCATGTTCCTTCCACTTCACAATTATGTGCCACTCTGTGTTGGTCTATCACACAAAATCCCAATAAAATACATTTACGTTTTTGATTGTAACATGACAAAATGTGGAAAAATTCAAAGTGTATGAATACTTTTTCAAGGCACTGCATATGATTCTCCACATTTATTGCAAATTGACAGTACTGTTTCTGCATATTTAGTTTACATAACTCTGAGTAAATGAAAACTTTATTTTTACGTCCAAGATCTACATGCTATTTTTTTATAATTCAATACCAGTCTTCCGATGTCTGTCTGCAGGATGTCCATGCTAAATCTGACACAGTTTAATCTCTACAGCACAGCTGGTACCATACGGTTTATCATTCTTGCTATTGCAGTTAGGCGAGGGGAGTCAGCATTTTTATTCATAAAGATGTCCAGTTCTGCTGCATGCAGGCAGAGGTAGATAAATTAGAGAAACATATATTTTTACATTTCATGATTCTTAACAGTGTATGTATAGTATATTGGTAAATACCTGTAATTCCTTTTTCTGGGAAAGCACTGTTAAAATATTCCGTTGGTGATTTCTCCAAGGTAAGGAATCCAGTTTTAGCATCAAATAAGACTCTAGAAATTGGGAAGGTTGAATTCAGAAAGAGATTTTGCAGCTGATTCACTGAACAATGTCAGAGTGCAGCCAAAGATCCTATTAAAAAGATAGCCCCAAAAGAAAAATGAAATGTCTTTTTGCACAGCAACAGTATTTCAACAAAGGGGAAAAACAGGATAACTGTTTGCTCCCCCTGCTATTTCCAGAAACAGCAACATATATTGCCCAATAAAATTATGCCAACGTTTGATACAGCAGGCAGCTGGCATTAAAAAATGCCAGCCTTTGATTCAGCAGAAAACAAGCCTCTAGATGCTTTAGACTTAGGCCTAATGCACACTGGACGTTTTTGGACATTTTTACAGTTGCTGTTTTTGGCTGGAGATGTTTTTTTTCTACAGTCAATAAACTCCCCATCATGTTATTCTATGTGTTCAAAAAAACACAAGACCAGTGGGTTCTAAGAGACATTTTCATCTGTAAAAACGCTCTAACGCTGAAAAATGCATAATAATGTGGCTTAACGTTGTATACACAGCATTAAACCTTGTCAGGCGTTGCTCTGTCTCTATTCAAAATCAATGGTTCCCTATGGGAGCCCATTGATTTGAATAGAAGTTGCACCTTGTGGCGCGACTTGTGTGCTGAGGATCTTGAAGGGGAACCCCCGCAAAAATGAAAAATAAATTTGCGTAGGGTACCCCCAATATGAAACTAGACCCTTCAGTCTAGTATGGATTTTAAGGGGAATCCTGCACCAAAATTTAAAAAAAGTGGTCCCCCCAAAAATCCATACCAGACCCTTATCTGAGCACACAGCCTGGCAGGCCAGGAAAGGGGGTGGGGACAAGTGAGCACCCCCCTCCTGGACCATACCAGGCCACATGCCCTCAACATGGGGGGTAGGTGTTTTGGGCCTTTCGCCACCACCCCAAAGCACCTTGTCCCCATGTTGATGAGGACAAGGGCCTCTTTCCGACAACCCTTGCCGGTGATTGTCAGGGTCTGCGTGCGGGGGCTTATCGGAATCTGGAAGCCCCCTTTAACAAGGGGCCTCCAAATCCCGGCCCCCCACTATGTAAATGAGTACATTGTACCCCTACCCATTCACCTTAAAAAAAAGTGTAAAAAAAAACACACTACACAGGTTTTTTAAGTTTTTATTAACTCAGCTCCGGGGTCTTCTCCCCTCTCCGGCTCTTCTCCCTCACCAGCGTCTTCTTTCTTCTGCTCTTTTGCAGGGTCTTCTTTCTTCTGAGGGGTCTTCTATCTTCTGCCTGGTCTTCTGTATTCTGCTCTGCTCTGCTCAATATGGCAACCTGGAGGCCTTCTGTACAGAGTTGGTGTACAGAACATCACCAGGTGATAGCTCTTTTCTCAACAAAAGTGGAGTTACTCTTTTTTTAACCATACCCATAACATATAAACAAAACATACAAAACCTTTATAAGTGAGGGTCACTTTTAAAAGATGGGCATCCCTGTAAGAAGCCTATCTATAATTACTCTTCTGGTAGTCTGTGTCTTAAAACACTGTCACTTCACTGCTTCCTGGCAGCTACAGGTACTTCACATGTCTGGGTGTGTGAATATCTGCTCCTCCAGCCACATGGAGTGCTTCCTGCTGTTGGCTTGTCCATTACTACAGGACATACAAGCCGGCTAGAGAAAAAACTGCATAGGTAAGTATTGATGGGCTTCTTTCATGAGGCTGTCCCCATTTTAAAGGTGACCCTGTGGTGCCAGCTTCACTTGTTCTCCTCCTTTGCTAGACATCATATTCCTGAAAACTGGAAGTGAGAAGTTGGCACAATTGTTAGAGCACTCCATTCAGGCCCAGACTGGCCATAGGTCACACCGAGCATGTGCCTGGTGGGCAGGGGCCGCTGGGCTGCATGCTGATACCATCCCAGCTCTGTTTTTGCAGTGTCTGCATTGCAGCTGGCATCTCACCACCAACGGCTTGCCACAGTAACCCACTAACCGGCCTGTTAGTGGATTACTGCTGTGGGTTTAACAGATATTTACAGGGGCCGGTAACGGGTTAGAAGGAGTCAGGTAACAAGGGTGTAAGATGCATCCTCAGGGACCCCTGAGGATGCATTTTCATGCGATTTGGTAAGGGCAGGATTTCAGAGCCAGAATGTTGCACTACCACAGCGGAAGTCCATGTGGTGGTGTTATATATTTTTTATTTTTCCAGCCTCGAGTTCCAGAGATAAGGATAAAAGGAGAGGATTCATCATACTCCACATGAGTGGCATTATCAAAACGCGTTTGCTGCACTTAATTGTGCCACAAATTCTGGTAAGCCTTCAATCCTTATGGTGGTTGAACATCTACTTTTACACTTACTGAGTGGGAAGATTGGATTTTTTTGTTTAACCACTTCAATACAGGACGTTTATACCCCCTTCCTGCCCAGACCAATTTTCAGTTTTCAGTGTTCTCACACTTTGAATGACAATTACTCTCTCATGCTACACTGTATCCAAACAAAATTTTTATCATTTTTATTCACACAAATAGAGCTTTCTTTTGGTGGTATTTAATAACCTCTGGGTTTTTTATTTTTTGCAACATAAGTGAAAAAATGCGAACATTTGGAAAAAAAAAACACTTTTTTTTAGTTTCTATGATAAAATTTTGCAAATAAGTAATGTTTGTTCATACATTTGGGCCAAAACCTATACTGCTACCTATCTTTGGTAAAAATAATCCAAATACATGTATATTATTTGGTCTGTGTAAAAATTGATCACACCTGATGCACTGATGGCCTATCTCATTTCTTGAGGCCCTGAAATGTCAGGAAAGTACAAATACCCCCAAAATGACCCCTTTTTGAAAAGTAGACATTCCAAGGTATTTAGTATGAGGCATCGCAAGTTTTTTGAAGTTGTACTTTTTTCCCACAATTCTTGTGAAAATTAATATTTTTTTTTGCACAAAATTGTCATAACGACAAGTTATTTCTCACACACAGCATATGCATACTTCCAATTACACCCCAAAATACATTCTGCTACTCGCCCCGAGTATGGCGATACCACATGTGTGAGACTTTTTCACAGTCTGGCCACACAGAGAGGTCCAACATGCAGGGAGCACTGTCATGCATTCTAGGAGCAGAATTTTCACATCTAATTTCGTAACGTCCTATTACACTTTTGAAGGCCCTGGAGCACCAGGACAATGGAATTACCCACAAAATGACCCCATTTTGGAAAGCAAACACCCCAACGTATAATCTATGAGGCATTAAGAGTCTTTTAAATGGTTAATTTTTTCCACAAGTTTTTTCGAAAAACGTGGAAAGAAAATGAAAACACTTTTATTTTTACACAAAGTGTTCAAATTATAAGATATTTCTAACACATAGCATGTACATAGCAAAAATTATCCCCCCAAAATGTATTCTGCTACTCATCCCGAGTATGGTGATACCACATGTGTGATACTTTTACACAGCCTGGCCACATAGAGAGGTCCAACATGCAAGGAGCACCGTCAGGCGTTCTAGAAGCATAAATTACACATATGATTTCCTAACCACCTATTACACTTTTGAAGGCCTTGCAGCACCAGGACAATAGAATTACCCACAAAATGACCCCATTTTGAAAAACAAACATCCCAATGTATATTCTATGAGGCATTATGAGTCTTTTGTACAGTTCATTTTTTTCCACAAGTCTTCGAAAAACCTGGAAAAAAAATGAAAACATATTTTTTTCTTACAAAGTGGTCAATTTATATGATATTTTGAACACATAGCATGTATATAGCAAAAATAACCCCCAAAATATATTCTGCTACTCGTCCCAAGTATGGTGATACCACATGTGTGAGACTTTTTCACACCCTGGCCACATAGAGGGGTTCAACATGCAGGGAGCACTGTCAGGCATTCTAGGAGCAGAAATTTCACATCTAATTTCCTAACGACTTATTACACTTTTGAAGGCCCTGGAGCACCAGGACAATGGAATTACCCACAAAATGACCCCATTTTGGAAAGCAAACACCCCAATGTATATTTTATGAGGCATTATGAGTCTTTTGAATGGTTTATTTTTTTCCACAAGTCTTTGAAAAACATGGAAAGAAAATTTAAATGCCCTTTATTTTTACACAAAGTGGTCAATTTATGAGATATTTCTAACACATAGCATGGACATAGAAAAAATGAACCCCCAAAATATATTCTGCTACTCATCCCGAGTATGGCGATACCACATGTGTGAGACTTTTTCCTGTTCAAAGAGTTTTATTGAGAATTAAGAAAAAAATCCTGCGCTTGGGCTGAGAGATAGTGTGAAAGTCTAAAATATGCGACTCCGCAGATAGGTCTTTGGTACAACCCTCTAGTTAAAATAAATCGTAAAACTGCAGCGCAAAAAAGTTCACACATAAAAGTCCTATGCAAGGAAAATCTTGAAAATCTTGAACGGGGTCCTGTGTGTTCAGCAAAGAGCCCACCACCAGAGGCACCACCACACCAAACTCCTTACCAGATGTCAATGACCCCCTGTTACGGAGGGTCAGAAAACGCCTTGGTATAATACACTCCAACAAAGGACTTTGTCTCAGATGTTCAGGTAAAAGGGGCTCCACATCAGCACAATCCTCAAAAAGATTCCGGCTCGTTCATGTAAAGAACATAAGCGTACAATAGTGCAGATGGTAGAAGATGGGTTTTAATAATAAACTTAAAAACAAGTGGTTACTCACATTTCTGTGATAAAAAAGCGTATGGAAACACAAGTAACTGCCCCTGGATACACCGCACAAATGATCCGGCGTCCAGGGAAAGAGATGGCGTCCACGATTCAGATTGTCCGGTCACGTGCAGAACGTATGCCTCCTAGCCTCCTAGCATCCACCCAACGTGTTTCGTCATCCGCTGACGTCGTCGGGGGTGGATGCTAGGAGATACCAGCGGAACAGGACTTTATAGTTCGCCTCTAGTGCGACAATATTATGGGATGCTGATTTTGTGTTCTGACAGATATCCAGTCAGCTTTTAGAGTCTAAATTGAAGTTTATATCTTGTACCCATTTGGAAGTGTAGGAAAGTGATATGTGACGCGGGGGTCTACTAGGTGTCCATATAATAGGGAGATTAACCCTTGCGCATGTGGTTCCCTGTGGCACGCTTGCTCAAAACTAGTCATTGTTGGGAGGGACGGGTCTAAACGTTTGCGAGTGGCAAAAAAATGTTTAAGCTGGAGGTAGCGGAAAATCTCGGAGCTGGGGAGGCCAAAGGACTCGCGTATTGTTGGGAAAGACATAAATTTGTCTGAGATAAAGAAAGCGTGTGCACGAAGCAGGTCAGCATTCACCCATCTAGAGAAAGAGGCTGGGGAAACCCAAGCTGGGTAGAAGGCTGGGTTGCGCAAATATGAGAGGAGAGGGTTGTGAGTAGACTGAAGTTTAAATTTAAATTTAAGGGCATCCCAGATGTGGAGAGAGTGGCGAGTTATTGGGTTGGCTATATTCCCGTGGTCTTTGGTTCAAAGCCACAAGAGGTTGGACAGCGAAAGAGGGTCGCAGTCGACTGCCTCTAAGGCTACCCACAGGGGAACCTCCTTAGTTGCGTGATATTTTGTGAGTATGGCTATTTGTGACGCCTGGTAGTATTTCAGAAAACAAGGCAGGCCTAGGCCACCGTGCGATTTGTGCTGATAGAGGATTAATTTAGAAGTGCGGGGCCTAGTTTTTTCCAGATGTATGTCAATACCCTCCGTTGTAAGATGCGAAAAAAATAGGAGGGGATTGAGATAAGGAGTACCCTGAAGAGGTATAGGATTTTGGGCAAGACTACCATTTTGACAACAGTGATGCGCCCCAGCCAGGAAATAGGCAGGGCCGACCAGGAGTTCATCAGCTTCGAAAGGTGGGCTAACATTGGGGGGTAGTTTGCTGTAAAGAGATTAGCGGGGTCTTATGGCATGTTACATCCCCCCTCCATACTGCTCGGCTATAATCCGGGAAGGACTGGCGTTCATTGCACAATATCCGCAGACCCCAGCGGTGTGGATGAGGGATTTCAATATGGTCATGGTGCCAGGATTGGATAGAGTGAATGCAGCAGGCGGGGAGGGACTACCCCTCAACCCCACTAGGTTTGGCAGATTAATGACAGATTTTGCCTTAGTAGATACATGGCGCCACAAGCACCCAGATATCAGAATGTATTCATGTCACTCGACGACCCACCACACTATGTCTAGGATTGACATGATTTTCTTAACTCAGACGTTCCTGCCAAAACTAGACGCAGTGGGATTTGCACCCAGACACCTGTCAGACCATGCTCCCTACTGGGTGACTCTTCGACTGATAGACCGGGCTCAGGGTGGTACCTGGAGACTGAACCCGTTCTGGCTGACACTCCTGACGCAACAAATAGATATACCCAGTGAACTTCAGTTTTTCTTTAGCAACAATCAGGGCAGCACCTCTGTGGGTAATGTGTGGGAAGCATTTAAACTCCACGTGAAAGGGGTGCTGACAACTAGAATTAATAGACTTAAAGTCAACTCCAAATTGATTCTTCAACAGGCCTCCGAACATCTCACACACCTAGAAAACCTCTTTTCACGAGACCCCACAAGTCATAACAGTGCAAATCTCAGGCTGCATGCACGAGCAGTTGCACACATAGACAAAGCCAAACAACACTTATTTTTCACAAAACAAACGATATTTGAACACGGTGAAAAAGCTGGTAAACTACTAGCGTATCTTGCACACCTAGACCACGCCCCTCCAGTGGTGGTCTCTCTGTCCAAGATGCCTGGTGAACTGATCACAGATCCCCAGCAGGTGGCTGAGGAATTCCGACACTACTACGCTACACTGTATACCTCCCAGAATAGTTATACCCCGTCCCAAGTGGAGGAATTTCTCCGGGATATCCGTTTCCCCCAATTAACTAGAGATCAAGCAAAACTACTAGACGCACAAATAACAGCGGATGAGATTTCCAGGGCAGTCTCTCAACTAGCTACTGCCAAGGCGCCCGGGATGGATGGACTGCCCTTGGAGTTCTATGCCACCTATGCGGACATTCTGGTAGATAGACTACTAGCCCTCTACCAGTACATATTTCGCTCCGAATCGGTGCCAGAATCAATGCAGGAGGCCACAATTGTAGTAATACCCAAGCCAGGTAAAGACCCCCACACCCCAGAATCATATAGACCAATCTCCCTACTCCAGGTCGACATTAAAATTCTTGCAAAAATACTGGCAACCCGACTTAACCAGGTAATACTAACACTGATACACCCTGATCAAACGGGTTTCATGCCAGGGAAAAACACAGCGGTAAACATTAGAAGATTATTCATGAACATTCAGGCTGGGCATGACAATTCCGGATCTAGAATAGTGGTGTCGCTAGATGCCGCTAAGGCATTTGATTCTGTAGAATGGGTGTTTCTGTGGGAGAGCCTAAGAAGGTTTGGAATTGGTCCAGCATTCATTAAATGGGTCCAATTACTGTATCAAACCCCAAAAGCCAGAGTACTGGTAAACGGATGGCTATCAAATAGCTTTCCCCTGGGTAGGGGCACCAGGCAAGGGTGCCCGCTATCCCCCCTATTATATGCATTGGCAGCAGAACCACTAGCACTGGCCACCAGAAATAACGAAAACATTAGGGGGTTAAGGATGGGAGGCTTGGAAGAGAAAGTGGGCCTGTACGCTGACGACATGATACTATACCTGAATGACTCACACCACTCCTTGACGGAGGCACTATCCACTATAGAAGAGATGGGGAAGTACTCAGGCCTCAAAATAAACTGGGACAAATCCCAAATATTGCCTATTGACCAGTTTCCCATGCCCAGGACAGACCCCCCCATACCACTTGCCAGGGTGTCAGCAATAAAATATTTAGGAGTAGTCGTAACAAGACAACTGAACGAATACAATTTAAACAATATTGAACCCCTCTACTCATTGATTAAATCGAAAACACAATCCTGGGCAAAGTTACCCCTGGGAGTAACCGGGCGAATCAATCTAATTAAGATGATAATATTACCGAAACTGTTATACGTAATGTGGCACGCCCCACTGCCTATCCCTGTGAAATCTTTCAAAACAATAGATGCTATTCTACGGTCATTCGTATGGGGGCCGACCAGACACAGACTCTCCTGGCATGTTCTGAAAAACCCTACCACTATGGGCGGTCTGGGACTCCCGGATATTAGAGACTACTATTTGGCATCCCAGACATCCCATTTTTACCATTACCAGAAGACGGACCTCCTTAGACATCAGGCTCTCCTCGGACAGATGCCTGACTCCCCGGCGCACACCCCTTTACAGGTCATCATGCGCAATGTGTCCCACCCCCCTCCCCTCAAACGAGTCCAAGACATGACCTCACATCAACGATGCATATGGGGCCAAGTCATGAGAAAACTGACCCCGTTGGCACACCACAGACACACACCCTTGTGGTTTAATAACGACCTGCCAGAACTTCTTACCATCCCAGACCCACAAATTTGGATAGCCAGGGGGGTCTTATATCTGTTCCAAGTCCTAACCACACAGGGACCAAAATCATTCCAAAGTTTGAAAGAGGAATTCAGCCTACCCAATCACATGCTTTTCAGATTCCTCCAGTTGAGACATGCCCTAGCCGCGCAATTTGCGGCGGGGTACCCTGAATTGGCAGAGCTGGACTTAATCCCGATAATACTGGGAACGGAACCCTCCAAATTGACGTCTATAATATATCAGACTATACGGACACAAGGCGTTGCGAAGACAGCGTACTCCATGAAAACAAAATGGGAGGGAGACATGGGGCAGCTGACAGATGAGGAATGGGATGGAGCCTTGGAGGGAGTGAAAATGGTATCCCCTAGAGCCCCTGACCGCCTGACCCAGTTATGCATATTACATAAGGCATATATTACACCTAAGATACTGGCAAAGTTTCAGCCGCATAGGAGCCCATTGTGTCCACTATGCCAAACAACTCAGGGCGTGTTCTACCACCTTATCTGGTCTTGCCCCCAGATACAGGCCTACTGGATCCAGGTCGTCAGGTTTCTGCATGACGAAATGGGCACTCCAGTGGCCCTAGACCCAAAGATATGTATACTTGGCCAGATGCCAGATGGCTGCATTGACAAGTAAACTGCAACTTTCCTCAGGGAAACACTATTTACGGCAAGGAAAACAATTGCAAAACAATGGATGCAAGCACTCGCACCTACTCCACAGGACTGGATAAGGGAGGTTAATATGGTACTACCATATAAAAAATTGATATACACTCACAGAGGTTGCCCTCAGAAATATGAGAAAATATGGGATAGATGGCTAACTGTACCCAACACATGTCCCACTTGACCTAATATGGAAATGCATCGACCTAAGGTGGGACCAATTCACAATGGGACAGCAGACGAACCTAGGTTTAAACGGATAACACAGAATATTGATGGAGCCACCACGTGATAGGAGGAATAATGTACACTATACGTAACACATCAACATGATGCTGTGATACCAGTGTAACATTAAATTTTATTGATTACGACCAAAATACAAAATGGCACTGTGACCAGACATTGGTAAAAATTGCTTTATTGAAAGTTTGAAATTGGATATTTGACTGTACATATGTAACGATTGCAAAAGTCTCCTGTTTTTGTTTGTTTAATTCCAATAAACCTGATTTTTGATTAAAAAAAAGAGATTAGCGGGGTCAGGGGTTAGTTTGATGCCTAGGTATGTCAGGTGGCGCTGTGCCCATGAGAAAGATAACACCCGCTGAAGTTGTTCTTGGAGGGGGGGCAAGAAGATATTAAGGATCTTAGATTTTTGGGTATTTATGACCAAGCCTGATATGGCACCAAATTTGTCTAATATGGAGAGCAGGGTAGGGGCGGAGGTCAGTCCCTTAATATCCTGGTTGGAGCGGATCAGTTGAGCCAAGGGTTCGATAGCCAGAGAAAATAGGAGAGGGGACAGTGGGCACCCCTGTCTGGTCCCCCTGTGTACCTGAAAAGGGTCTGAGAGAAATCAGGCATATTTGACATGGGCTGAGGGGTTGGAATATAAAGAAGTTACCCGACGAAGAAAATGGGGGCCAAAGCCCCATTTCTGTAAGATTAGGTGGAGATAAGGCCAAGATAAGCTGTCAAAAGCCTTGCGTATGTCCAGGGAAAGAAAGCAGGCGGGGATATTCTTAGAACAGTGATATGGCTTCTCCCGGCTAATTTATACTTTTCACACAAAGTTTGGAGATGAGTGTAGATTCTACAATCATCTTCAAACTGTGTGTGAAAAGTATAAATTATCTGGGAGAAGCCATATCACTGTTCTTAGAACAGTGATATGGCTTCTCCCGGTTAATTTATAGTTTTCACACACAGTTTGAAGATGATTGTAGAACAGTAATATGGCTTCTCCCGGCTAATTAAGACTTTTCACACACAGTTTGAAGATGATTTTAGAACACTGCTATGGCTTCTCCCGCTAATTTATACTTTTCTTACACAGTTTGAAGATGGTCCACATCCACCTCCATTTTTGATTTTTTATGTGATTTTTTTTATTTTTTTTATTTTAAGTTATTTCCCTATCCCCATTTCTTTGTAGGACACTTGTCCAACCCTTACCCCAATTTTCCTTCCTTTTGCAGACCTCTAGGACTTTCCAGGACTTTGTTACAGCCATTTTTGTGCCTAAAAGTTTGGGTCCCCATTGATTTCAATGGGGTTCGGGTCCGGGTCAAAGTTCGGGTCCTGTCTGGACCCGAACCCGGACTTTGTCCCGAAGTTTGGCCGAACCAGCAGAACCCGAACTTCCAGAGGTTCGATCAACTCTAGTGGCATGCATTTGTACTCAGCCCCCTGAGTCAATACTTTGTAGAACCACCTTTTGCTGCAATTACAACTGCAAGTCTTTTTGGGTATGTGTCTACCAGCTTTGCACATCTAGAGAGTGACATTTTTACCCATTCTTCTTTGCAAAATAGCTCTGTCAGATTGGATGACAGCGTCTGTGAACAGCAACTTTTAAATCTTGCAACAGATTCTCATTTGGAATTTTAAAAAATAAAGCAAAACTCATATTTCTCTTTTAAAGATATCTTTGGGATTGTTTTTGACATGGGCTGAGGGGTTGGAATATAAAGAAGTTACCCGACGAAGAAAATGGGGGCCAAAGCCCCATTTCTGTAAGATTAGGTGGAGATAAGGCCAAGATAAGCTGTCAAAAGCCTTGCGTATGTCCAGGGAAAGAAAGCAGGCGGGGATATTCTTAGAACAGTGATATGGCTTCTCCCGGCTAATTTATACTTTTCACACAAAGTTTGGAGATGAGTGTAGATTCTACAATCATCTTCAAACTGTGTGTGAAAAGTATAAATTATCTGGGAGAAGCCATATCACTGTTCTTAGAACAGTGATATGGCTTCTCCCGGTTAATTTATACTTTTCACACACAGTTTGAAGATGATTGTAGAACAGTAATATGGCTTCTCCCGGCTAATTAAGACTTTTCACACACAGTTTCAAGATGTTAGTAGA
>BLSH010373765.1:180450-215857 GCA_018402905.1 Glandirana rugosa | reverse complement strand
TATAGAAATTTTCTCTTTATACTCAAAACGAAATAAAAAATTTTAAGGTTTACTCTTAGACAACGTTCTAAATTTTCAACGACAAGTGTCTGCGACAGTAGGTTAGACTGTCTCGATAAAACGTTTCTTCTTACCCATTTTTACAGTGAGAGATCTACACGTTTCGACCATCTGTGTATGGGTTTTTCTGAACGTCAACATTAACGTCGTTTTCCACCAAGATGTTTCATAACTGAGTCCCCCGACTCATGTTTACGTACGGTGATCTCAACTAGCTTGGAGACCTTCAAGCGTCAGATTGGATGACAGCGTCTGTGAACAGCAACTTTTAAATCTTGCAACAGATTCTCATTTGGAATTTTAAAAAATAAAGCAAAACTCATATTTCTCTTTTAAAGATATCATTGGGATTGTTTTTACTCTCCTCTGCTACCTCACCTTTTGTGGTCTGTTTTAGCCACCCTGATTGTGTTCTGACACTTGTTATTGCATTTCATGCAGTGTTGGAATGTCAATAATGACCCCTCTGCCTTATATTTTTTTAAAGGTCTTATTTTTCTCCTTAATATGACTTTTTACATTATGGTTTAGCCACTCAGGTTTAACCTCCGCTCTTCTGCTCTTTTCCTCAGTGTTCAATGTTTCTAGGATTTGGTCCCAATTAATATCTTGTAGTTTTAAGCGCTGTTTAGAAAAGTTGGCTCTTTTAGAATTCAGTGTTCTTGTACTACCCTTGTGCCTCCTTTACCTATGATTTATGCTGAATGTAATTATCCTGTAATTACTGGTCCCAAGTTGTCCCATATTTCCACATCTGCGACCAGATCTGAGTCATTTGTAATTAATAGGTTCCGCAATGCATTCTTTCCAGTTGAGGAATCCACCAATTTGGACATGAAGCTGTTCTGTAAGACATTTAAGAAATGACGGGCCTTTAACCCCTACAGATCCACGCTATTGCCGAAGTACGGCTCCAGCGCAGATCTGAAATGCCGGGACGACGTCCATGGACATTGTCCCCTGTGCACGCTCCCGGCGCGCCCCTGGCGGCAGCGGCGGCGCGCGCACATGCACGCTGCGCGAGCGTGCCCGTGGGTCGGGCGGACTCGATGTCCGCTCGAGACCCACGATCGCCTGACAGAGCTGGAGAACGGGGAACCGCCGATGTAAACACGGCGGTTCTCCGTTCTGTGACAGGGGACAAAGCAGATCTACTGATCCCGGTCACTGGGATTAGTTAGATTTGTTATGTCCCTGCCAGCCCTGCCCCCCCACAGTTAGAACACACCCAGGGAACATTGTTAACCCCTTCACTGCCCCTGCAGGTTAACCCCTTCACTGCCAATGACATTTACACAGTAATCAGTGGATATTTAAATTTCTGATCGCTGTATAAATGTCATTGGTCCCAAATATGTGTAAAAAATGTCCGACATTTCTGCTGCAATATCGCAGTCCCGATAAAAATCGCAGATCGCCGCCATTACTAGTAAAAAAAAAAAATAAATAATAAAAACCCCATAAATCAATTCCCATAGTTTGTAGATGCGATAACTTTTGCGCAAACCAATCAATATACGCCGATTGCGATTTTTTTTTACCAAAAATATGTAGAAGAATATATATCGGTCAAAACTGATGAATAATTTTTTTAATGGATTTGTACTTTAGCAAACAGTAAAAATATTGTTCTTTTTTGTAAAATTGTCGCTCATTTTTTGTTTATAGCGGCGATCAGAAATGATGCAGAGGTGATCAAATACCACCAAAAGAAAGCTCTATTTGTGGGGAAAAAAGGACGCAAATTTTATTTGGTTACAACATCGCACGACCGCGCAATTGTCATTCAAAATGCGACAGCGCTGAAAGACAAAAATTGGTCTGGGCAGGAGGGGGGTTTAAGTGCCCAGTAAGGAAGTGGTTAATGAGTGAGCTGTTCCTTCAGCTCAGTCAGTATCTGGATAGTTGAAGTCCCCCATTATGATGACATTGCCCTTCCTCGGTGCAATTTCTAAATGTGATAGTAGGTCCAACTCCTCCTCATCTTTTAGGTTAGGGGGCCTGTAACAAACCCCCACTATTATATTATCGCTTGTCTCTTTCCTTTGAAGTTCCACCCATAGGGACTCCACCTCCCCTTTTGCCCCATTTGTGATGTCGTCCCTCACGTTCACCAGTAAAGCATTCTTAATATACAGACACACTCCCCCCCCCTCTACCCTCCCTGTCCCTCCGATGCAAGGAATACCCCAGGATAGTTGCCAGCAAGTTGTGTGAGCTGTCAAACCAAGTTTCTGTAATTCCCAAGAAGTCGAAATCCTCCTCATGTATCAGCAGCTCCAGTTCCTCCATTTTGTTAGCTAGGCTCCTGGAATTTTTGTACATGCCTCTAAGTTTAGTATGGGCACATATTAGTTCCTCATTAGTTGTTCTGTGGCAGTAATTTTCTTTTGCCAACCCACTCCCCTAGGGTTTAGGTATTATGGTTATAGCACCCTCTGACCTTCACTCACTGATGGCTTTTGCTTCCTCTGATCTCACCCACCACCTAGTTTAAAAGCCCCTCAAGCTTTCTGGACATCTTCTCCTACAACAGAGCTGTACCCTCCCCATTAAGGCGCAGTCCATCCCTACCATAGAGCCCATGACTGACTGAGAAGTTAGCCCAGTTCTCCAGGAACCCTAAACCCTCCTTCCTGCATCAATTCTGCAGGTGACACAGGATGCAAATGATGCTGGAGCACAGAAATGCTGGAGTCTCAAGAGTGCCCAAGAGACACAGTCTCTGAAAGGACTGGAGTGCAAAAAATCTATGAAGCACTAGGATGCTGGAATCACAGGAACACAGGAGCGAGAGTCTCTAGGAACACTGGGTTGCTGGGATCACAGGAAAACAGAAGCAAGAGTCTCTTTGAGCAATGGGATCATAGGAACACAAGAATGAGAGTCTTTGGGAGAACAGGAGTTGGGGATTAAGGGAAAAAAGAAGCAAGAGACTCTGGGGTGGTGGGATCACAGGAACACAGTGCAATTTTTTGGGGTCATGAGATTTTGGGATCACATGAACACAGGAGTCTGAATCTCTGAGAGCCCTGAGTTAAGGGGATCCCAGGAACAGTGAGTGAGAGTGAGAGTTTTTAGGAGCACAGGGTGCTGGAATAACATGAACACAGGGGTAAGAGTTTCTGGGAGCAAATGGGTGCTGGGATTACAGGAACATAAGAGTAAGAATCTCTGGATTATTGGGTACTGGGATCACAGGAACACAGAATAAAGTCTTTGGAAGCCCTGGGGTCATAGAGTCACTGGAGGCACAGGGATGCAGGCATTGCTGGAAACACTTGGGTCACAGAAATCCATTAGGACCCACAGAAAGTGTATGAATTATTTGGTAGCTAATCTGTGCAATTGAAAGCAGCAGGTCAGGTTCTGTGCTGGTCTGTGGGACTGCAAGTAACATATCGGCAGCAGTTTTGTTGTTGATTTGTGACACTGAGACAGGAAAATTATTTCAAGGGTTTATCCATGGAAAATGGTTGAGAAAGACTGCTATAAAGTACCACTAGAATGACATCTCTGAGTCTGCTGGGGCTGCTGAAATTGCATCCAAGATGATGGTACCCAGTAGCAGTTTAAGAGGTTTTGGATGTCTATACAAAGGGGGCTTTTAAGTTAAATGATATGCCTAAAATGCATTAAATGCATTTATGGAAAGATTGTTGTGAAGTTAATGGTCTGACGACAGGGTGTATTTAATATCTAGAAATGTGTTTTTTAGTAGAAAACTGAATTCATTTTTTTCTAACAATCTAATGGCTAATGTACAATGGGACTTCATTAAACGTCCCTACACTAAAGTATGTATGCATAGGTCATACATGTAATACTTCACCTTAATTGGTATGTAAACCCTAATAATGAACATATCTTATTTGGTCCTTTTTGGGCTGGTAAATATACCACTGTTTTGTTATATCTGTTTATTAAGTGTAAAAACATACTTGTGGATTTTGCCAGAAATCTTGTCAGCTGGTTATCCGCACATACTCCCTGAGCTCTCTGCCGGTGCTGCATTCTTAAGTTCAAAAACAAGTGCATTTAGTGTTAAATGTATTTGTGTACAGCAGCACTCAAACAATACTCAATACCAGTGCACTACATACAGTATCTCAGAAAATTGAGTACACCCCTCACATTTTTGTAAATATTTTATTATATCTAATCATGTGACAACACTGAAGAAATGATACTTTGCTACAATATAAAGTAGTGAGTGTACAGCTTGTATAACAGTGTAAATTTACTTTCCCCTCAAAATTACTCAACATAGAGCCATTAATGTCAAAACCGCTGTCAACAAAAGTGAATACACCCTAAGTAAAAATGTCCAAATTGGGCCCAATTAGCCAGTTAGTGTTACAAGGTCTGAGGTGTGAATGGGGAGCAGGTGTGTTAAATGTGGTGTTATCACTCTCACTCTCTCATACTGGTCACTGGAAGTTCAACATGGCACCTCATGGCAAAGAACTCTCTGAGGATCTGAAAAAAAGAATTGTTGCTCTACATAAAGATGGCCTAGGTTATAAGAAGATTGCCAAGACCCTGAAACTGAGCTGCAGTACAGTGGCCAAGACCTTACAGCAGTTTAACAGGACAGGATCCACTCAGAACAGGCCTCGCCATAGTTGAGCGTCATATCCAGAGGTTGTCTTTGCGAAATAGATTAGTGCTGCCAGCATTGCTGCAGAGGTTGAAGGGGTGGGGGGGGGTCAACCTGTCAGTGCTCACACCATACGCTGCACACTGCATCAAATTGGTCTGCATGGCTTTTGTCCCGGAAGGAGGCCTCTTCTAAAGATGATGCACAAGAAAGCCCACAAACAGTTTGCAGAAGCCAAGCAGACTAAGTACATGGATTACTGGAACAATATCCTGTGGTCTGATGAGACCAAGATAAACTTATTTGGTTCAGATGGTGTCAAGCGTATGTGGTGGCAACCAGGTGAGGAGCACAAAGACAAGTGTGTCTTGCCTACAGTCAAGCATGGTGGTGGGAGTATCATGGTCTGCATGAGTGCTGCCGGTACTGGGGAGCTACAGTTCATTGAGGGAACCATGAATGCTAACATGTACTTTGACATACTAAAGCAGATCATGATCCCTTCCCTTCGGAGATTGGGCCACAGGGCATTATTCCAACATAACAAACCCAAACACACCTCCAAGACGAACACTGCTTTGCTAAAGCAGCTTAGGGTAAAGGTGATGGACTGGCCAAGCATGTTACCAGACCTAAACGCTATTGAGCATCTGTGGGGCATCCTCAAATGGAAGGTGGAGGAACGCAAGGTCTCTAACATCCACCGGCTCCCTGATGTCATCATGGAGGAGTGGAAGAGGACTCTAGTGGCAACCTGTGAACCTCTGGTGAACTCCATGCCCAAGAGGGTTAAGGCAGTGCTGGAAAATAATGGTGGCCACACAAAATATTGACACTTCAGGCCCAATTTGGACATTTTCACTTAGGGGTGTACTCACTTTTGTTGCCAGCGGTTTAGACATTAATGGCTGTGTGTTGAGTCATTTTGAGGGGACAGCAAATTTACACTGTTATACAAGCTGTACACTCACTACTTTACATTGTAGCAAAGTGTAATTTCTTCGGTGTTGTCACATAAAAAGATAGAATAAAATATTTACAAAAATGTGAGGGGTGTACTCACTTTTGTGAAATACTGTGTGTGTATATATATATATATATATATATATATATATATATAACTTATTTGCTGTGCTTTCCATATGAAATGTGACATAAATGACGAGACACATCTGGGAGGTGCTTATGCTGATGCCATGACACTGCCATCGGGGCGTTTTCTGTACAATACGATATTGCACAATTTGTGAGTAGTTTATGGTATAATTCTCTTGAAACTCAAAGGTTTTCTACTATAAGATTTATGTTTTCTTTGCTGGTCCTTTGCCTGTGATCTGAGCTAAAGAGGTGATTGAATGTCAGTTTAGCTGAAGTATCCTGAGGTTCTCTGCTTCCCAACATATAGCTTGGATGTGTATTGAACGATTTAAGACCTGCCTATAATTTGGAGGTCTTAACTAGTGGGAAGAGGCAGAGTATAACAGTGGTGGTGGAACTCATGTGGGAGAGCATGAGGACTGAGATTTCCTTTTATGCACAATTTGGTTGATGGACTTATTCACTGACTTTTGTTGATTTTAATTGTCTATTATTATTTTATATCACGTTTCATACTGACAGCGCAACAAATAAGGGGTATATATGTGCTGCATTCTGATCAGTTATAATGTCCATAGTTATCTCGGACTACAGAACCATGCCCCTGCGTGTTGTGGAAAAAGAGAGGGGGAGGTTTCTGTAGCCCTGGCTTGTTTCTGTTGTCCTGATACAGCAGGGTAAAAAAAGAGAAAAAAAGGTTGAAAAATGCAGCCACCACATCAAAGTACTAGTAACTTGCAATATATAAAATGTTTGTTTTTGGGTTTAGATATGTTTTATCAGCATGAAGGTAGCGTACCTCTTCAGCACTCTTCAGTGCTAGACCTCCTCCAGTAAGTGAAACAGACACCACTGAAAGTATTTGATAAACCAATACAGAAATTTATGTTAGACAGAATCATAATGGATTCCTGCTGATTAGTTTTTATGTTTTATTGTACTTTACACATTGCTTTTTCCATTATCTAATAAGGGCTTCTCTGTAGCAAACATCAACATTTGCATGTCAGCTGCCATTTATTAAATTTAACCAAATGATTACCATTGGGTGGGTCGCCAAAACATTGTTACAGTGAATCTTTGCAGAGCCTTTTGAAAATGTATTCTACTTTCAAAATAAATGAAGATTTGTTTGCTGGGTGCAGGCAGAAAATAGAATTTAAACTCCATCACATCCATAACAGCAATTAGCAGTAAACAGGAGATCTCATTAATGCTGCAGTAATTTACCTTAATATTCCACAAGCAAATTAATCACTTGTGAATTGATTAAGTAATGTCATCAGATTCTCTGTTTAGCTTTTATAAAATTATAAAACATAAAAATACATTCAACATAAAGAATGCAATATATTTATTATGCTAACCATGTATGCTGTAATAACAAAGAATGATAAGCTATTAATTATAGCAATCTAAAATGAGATATTGTAAAAAATAACATTAAAAAAAGTATTTTCTTTTCTTTATACACAATAGTCTTTTACTGACATGGCAGTAGAGCGACTTTTCCATGAACCCAGAGCAACCAAAATTAATATGAAAATGGAGGTGTTTCATAAAAAAAGATATGTAGGTGTCTCTAAGTGCCATTTTATTTCTCGGTGAGAGGATAAAGTGTTTTTTTTCTACATAATTTCTGATGTAGCAGCTAAATTAGGCCCAAGAAGAGGGACAATGCAACTTTACACATCATTAGTATTCAAGCTACATAACCCAACCAACAGCAGTTATGTATTTTTGCAAGTATGCATATAATTTATTGTGGAGAACACAATTTACATGGGTAGTCGATGCCTGTTTTATAGCCTCACAAATAGATGTATGAACTCAAGCATATAATGGCTCAACCAGCAGGCGCAAATACGTTCTAAATCTTCTAAATGTGCTTCACAAAAATGTAACTGAGGAATATAAAAGAGATCAATTCTTGCATGTTATATATTGGTTTTTGATTTACAAATCTAATCTGGCAAATTTCTATAGAAAATGAATGGATTTTCCGCAGAACTTCGTCTGTGAAGTTTTTTTTTTCCATTTAAAGATGTTCTCCTTACAAATGCACAAACACACATATACACACTTATGCAAGTTTTGTTCAGTGTGTAAAATACATAAAGACAAAATTGCATATACGTATGGGATCTGTTGCATTTCTTGAACATAGATCTAAAGGATTGCTAAAAAAAATAAATAATTAAAATGGTTTCATGGATAGAATAGGAAACATCTTTGCTAGGGGAATCACAATACAAGTCCAGCCTATCCTACATCTGATGTCTATTGGTTAGTTGTTGGGCGGGTATTAAAAGATATAAAAAAAAACCCAAGAACAAAAACGTAACATGTTGTGGCTTACCTATCCTACATGTGATGTCTATTGGTTAGTTGTTGGGCAGGTATTAAAAGATATTTTAAAAAAAAAACCCCAAGAACAAAACCGCAACATGTTGTGGCTTACCTATCCTACATGTGATGTCTATTGGTTAGTTGTTGGGCAGGTATTAAAAGATATTTAAAAAAAAACCCAAGAACAAAAACGTTACATGTTGTGGCTTACCTATCCTACATGTGATGTCTATTGGTTAGTTGTTGGGCAGGTATTAAAAGATATTAAAAAAAAAACCCAAGAACAAAAACGTAACATGTTGTGGCTTACCTATCCTACATGTGATGTCTATTGGTTAGTTGTTGGGCAGGTATTAAAAGATATTAAAAAAAAAAAAACCAAGAACAAAAACGTATCATGTTGTGGCTTACCTATCCTACATGTGATGTATATTGGTTAGTTGTTGGGCAGGTATTAAAAGAAATTAAAAAAAAACCTCAAGAACAAAAATGTAACATGTTGTGGCTTACCAATCCTTAAGGGAAGTCAAGGGAAAACATTTTCTCAATTTGGATAGAGTCAGGGAGGGTTACAACCCCTGTCAGGTTGTTTTGTCATCTGTATCCCACTGAGGAGATTTCATTTCACTTCTTGTCCCATAACCAAAAGAAGAAGTGAGAGGAAAGTAAGGAAAATTCCTGGTAGTGACCAGGATCACCAGAATTGTTGATGTATCCATTGAAAGATATCTTCCCTCTATTACTAGTGACCACTCAAAATTTGGGATCTTCTTTCACTTTTACTGTAAACAGGATACATAATGAGGGTGAATAACAGGGACACAGACAGCTATAAAAATCCATCAGATGTTCCTTTTCCTCTCCATTCTACATTAAACAAAAAAATGTTTGCTTTCAGCTATACTACATGTAGTGGCTTCATTGGTTTTATTTTTTCGGCAAGTACAGAAAATTCCTGATATCATTTCAGAAATGCAATGCCCATGTCACTTGTTCTATGAGCTAAACTAAAAGCACAAACAGTGTAAGCCTTAATATTTGGGTGTGTGCTTATGTGTTTTGAAGTTGAAATACACATTAAGAGCAACTCCAAAGCATCCATAGGGCCCAAAGTTTCTTTTTTTTGGAAATGCACTTTCAGCCTTCGGAGCTCAATTTTTTATTTAGGTAATGTGTAGACTTTTTTTCTTTCCCATAGACTTTTTGACTTTTGAAAACTGAAGAGCTACTGTTTATAAAGAGAGCAAAATGATGTAACTTTTCTTATGAAAATATGTTACTGTTTACCACAAAAAAATTGTTTCACTTGTTTCATGTATAATACAGTAAGATAAATCGAAAATCTAACAATGAAAGAACACTCTAAGTACCTGTAGGAAGGCTAACTATCCTATATCGTCTGGTGATTTTTTCATTTTGGATTTCGGGCTGGATGGTGCTCCGAGTGCTCAGGAAAGTTTAAAAAATTGGATAACGCTCCACCCTATCCAAAATTTTAAAAAAAGTTTTTCCTTTAGTAATACTTTGTATAAATACAAAATATCATTATAAATGTCAAATATTGAATAAAAATAATATCAATATACAAACACTGTTATAAATACCCTGCTTCATCTTTTTTATTGGGGGAGGAAGGATATTTATATGTGTGTGCAATTTTTAACTATTTTTAGTCAATTTGACATTCATAATGATATTTTGTGTGTATTTAATTTAACTTAGTTGTTTTTGATACACCATGTGTGTCCTATGAAAACAGCTCCCCTTTGACTGGTATTCTAGTCACTTTTTTTCTTTGGTATTATTACATACCCCTTTATTAGCAATAAAAACTGGTTACAACCCATCTCCACTGTATCCATCCCACTATATATCTCATGAGATAAAATACCACATGGTTTCATGAGATAAATACCACACATTTCAATGAAATACCGCATGCCTTATTTTAGTAGCATTTTTGTTTTATGAATTGCAAACTTTTTTTGAAAAACACTATGTGCTATTTTAATGCAAATTATAAATGGGAAAATACTACTTCATGAATTCAGCCCAGTAAAGCATATTTAACCACTTCATTACTGGGCACTGAAACCCCCCTCCTGCCCGGACCAATTTTCAGTTTTCAGCGCTGTCACTCTTTGAATGACAATTGCGCGGTCATGCAACGTTATACCCAAACAGAATTGGCGTCCTTTTTTTCCCACAAATAGAGCTTTCTTTTGGTGGTATTTTATCAGCTGCAGTTTTTATGCAGTTTTTATTTTTTGCGCTATAAACAAATAAAGAGTGACGATTTTGAAAAAAGAACAATATTTTCTTTGTCAAAGATTTTATTGAATTAACAGAGGAGGAGAAATACATGATAATGAAAAGAAAAACATAGGACTCATACAAATACCAGCTGAAATGTACGTAGGGAGGGTCTAGTCATATGACTGGTAAAAATCTTCTGCAATATTACTGTTATTGAGGAAAAAAGAACAATATTTTTTACTTTTTGCTATAATAAATATCCAAAAATAAAAAACAAATTCATTCATCAGTTTAGGCCGATATATAATCTTCTACATATTATTGGTAAAAAAAAATCGCAATCGGCGTATATTGATTGGGTTGCGCAAAAGTTATAGCGTCTACAAACTATGGACATTGGTCTATGCTGTTTTTATTTATTTATTTTTTTTACTCGTAATGTCGGTGAGCTGCGATTTTTATCGGGACTGCGATATTGCGGCGGATATGTCGGACATTTTTTACACTTTTTTGGGACCAATGACATTTATACAGTGGTCAGATCTAAAAATAGCCACTGATTACTGTGTAAATGTTATTGGCAGGGAAGGGGTTAACACTAAGGGGGCAGTGAAGGGGTTAAATGCTTTCCCTGGGTGTGTTCTAACTGTGGGGGGGCGGGGTTGGCAGGAGCATGACAGATCTAACTGATCCCAGAGACAGGGCCCCCCCTCACAGAACGGGGAACCGCTGCGTTTACATTGGCGGCCCCCATTCTGGCTCTCTGTGAGCAGATCACGGGTCTCCGGCGGACATCAGGTCCGCCTGACCCACGGGCCCGCTCACGCAGCATGCAGCGGCACGCGTACCGCCAACGCCGGCAAGAGTGCGCCCAGCACAAGCCAAAGGGGAGGACATCTATTGATGGCCTCCCGGCATTTTAGAGCCGCGCTGTAGTCGTCAATCAGCTATGGCGCTTATCTGAACAGGTTAAAGATTCAGGGATGTTAATATTCATTCTTCATGCACACGAGACATTAAAAAAAATCCTAAAAACGTCAGAAGCTTATCAGTGATTTTTTCAGCTTTTTCCAGCATTATATTACCAGCGTTTTTGCGCTTTTTTCACGTTTTTAAAGGGCCAGCATTTTTTTTTTCTCAATTGATCTAAAACGTCCAAAAACGTTGGGGATCTGCATTTTTGCCCGTTTTTGAGCGTTTTTGAGCATTTGAACATTTTTACAGCTGAAAAACATCTCTCAGAACCCACCGGTCTTGGGTTTTTTTTACAGCTCAAAAACATCACTGCTAAAAACAGTTGTTAACAGCCTATGTGTGCATGAACACATAGCATAACATGATGGAGAGTTTATTGACTGTAGAAAAAAACTTCTGCAGCTAAAAACAGCTGCTGTAAAACAGTCAAAAAACATCCTGTGTGCATGAGGCCTCATAATTGAGGTTTGACCACTTTGTTATTGTGTCTGGTGATCTTGTTACCTAGAGCTTATTATGCTTGATGAGATTACATCTTCAAACATCTATAAACCTGCCTAAAGTACAATTACCAGCTTTTAAAGTGAAATCTGGGGATATCGACCAACTATTACTAGTTTTAGCCATACTCACAAAATCACACCCCTTTTTAAGCACACCTTTCAAGATCATACATCCCATTTCTAACATTCCCTCAAACTATTTACCTCAGACTTTTGGGACATGAGGCAGACATTCAAGATATAACAACAATATAAACAAAGTTTTGTCAGGGTTAAATAAACTTGACTTGAAGACTTTGAGTAGAGATGGGCGGTTTTGTAAGGAACATGCCAGGAACAGATCCGTGCGTCGTGCACGTGCACACCGGAAACAGCGCCGGATGGCTCTATTTGAACTTCCTGCCCCCAGCAGCTTGTGCTGTCTGTTCTACAGCGTTCCGGTTCCTGTGATCCCTCAGCGTTTGTTCTAGTGAGACTTCCTGTCCTTGTGTCCCCGGCTACCTATCTGGACTTGGTTGTTATCTGCCTGCCCTGACATCTGCTTGTTCACTACAACTCTTCTACCTGATAATTGCACCTCATCTGCCCGCACGTTGCCAACCCTGCCTGTACCCGACTACCCGCCTGCCTGCCTCATCTGTACCGCATTACCAGCCTGTTGTCGACCCGGCCTGCACCACCCCTCTTCTGCTGCACGAGCTCCTGCGGACCTGCACCTACCACCTGTGACCAAGTCCAGCCCTCATGCCCCCTGCGCTCCTGAGCTCCCTGTCTCCACTATCAGGGGCTCACAAACCAGGGCCATAAGTGAGGTTGCCTCCGCATAAGTCAGACTCAACCACCAGGTACGTGACAGCAACGGACAGCCATGTCTGCACCAGGGCCCTCCACCATGGAGAAACTATGTGTGCACATCACCGGACTGACCCAAGCCATAACGGCACTCCAAGAGGAATACAACCGCTTGGAAAGTCAAGTTCAGGACCTGGCCTCACCAGCAGCGGCCGGTCCCAGCCAAGCTTCACCCTGCACCATTGTGACCCTTCCTACAGAGCCTCAAGTGCCCATGCCCGAGCGGTTTACGGGGGACTGCGGGAAGTTCCGGGCATTCCATAGTGCCTGCAAGTTGTACTTCGCTCTGCAGCCCTGTACCTTGCCCTTACCTAGCCCTGTAGCTCTGGAGGCAACTAAAGTGGGCTTTGTGATTTCACTCGTCAGATGGGCCTCAAGCCTGGGTTCACCGCCTGTTGGAACAAAAAGCCCCAGAGACCACAAGTCTGGATCTGTTGTTTCGTGCTATGGCCCAGCTGTAGGAGGACCCCCATCAGACCACAACAGCGAAAGCAGCACTTCATGCACTCCAGCAGGGTCACCGTACCGCAGAGGAATATGTCTCAGAGTTTTGGCGATGGAGCGCCGACACCGCCTGGGACTCAGCCGCCCTCTGTTTCCAGTTCAGATTAAGGCTCTCTGAGCCGCTCAAGGATAAGCTAGCTCGTGTCGGGGCACCTCACACCCTGGACGCGCTGGTCAATTTGGTCATCCAAATTGACCGCCGCCTGCGTGATCGTAGAGTGGAGAGAGCTACTGCTGCCCCACGGCTCATTCGGGAAAGGCCCAGGTCCCCGGGATCCAGTCCGACCTTGGCCTCCTCCTCCTCTCCTAGGCACCATCCGAAACTACCACAGAAGGGGCTCCCCCGCCCTTCTCTCTCACCTGCCGAGCGGCAGAGATGCATAGACCTCAACCTATGCCTGTATTGTGGGGACTCGGGACATTTGGCAAGTGGTTGTCCCGCCAAAGCGGGCAAGCGTCCTACCACAGTTGCAGGAGAAGTCCTGTCCTTACCTGGTGCCAAGCCCCACCTGGTCCTCTTCATCTCCCTCCAGCTTCCCGACGGAAGCGTTCAAGTCCCAGCTATTCTGGACTCAGGGGCTAGTAGTTGTTTCGTGGACCAAGCCTTTGCCCTTCTACATTACATTCCACTACATCCCAAGGGCCGTCAGATGGTCCTTCGACTGGCGGATGGGTCAATCATAAAGTCGGGTATTGTGACCCACGAGATGTTCCCCCTACCAGCCTGGACGGCAGAAGGACACACAGAGTTTTTGCTGTTGGACGTCATTGCGTCCCCCTTATGTCCAGTTATCCTTGGCCTACCCTGGCTCCAGGCCCACAACCCTCTGATCAACTGGTCTACCGGAGAGGTGCAGTTTCAGTCTTCTTACTGCCTTACCCACTGCTTGCCACAACCTCCAAAGACCTTCTCAGCTACCCTCAGTATGAACTCTGACCCAGATCTGGAAGCCCACCAGGCGGTCCCGGAAGCCTACCACAACTACTTAGATGTTTTTAGTAAAAAGGGGGCCGATACCCTGCCCCCGCACCGGCCATATGATTGCCCAATTGACCTGCTGCCTGGGGCTGAAGTCCCTTTCGCACGGATTTTTCCTCTGTCGGAAGTGGAACTGGCGGCTCTCAAAGCTTACTTAGATGAGAACTTGGAGAAGGGCTTCATCCGGCCCTCCCCATCACCTGCAGGAGCAGGAATATTCTTTGTGGAGAAAAAAGACCACACGCTCAGACCTTGTATTGATTACCGGGACCTCAACAAGGTCACAATTAAGAACAGGTATCTGTTACCCCTCGTTCCAGAACTTTTTCAAAGACTTGGAACGGCTACCGTGTTCACCAAGTTAGATCTACGCGGAGCCTATAACCTGATCCGCATACGGGAGGGGGATGAATGGAAGACGGCCTTTAGGACCCGCTTTGGCCACTTTGAATATCTGGTCATGCCCTTTGGGCTCTACAACACCCCAGCAACCTTCCAGCACCTGATAAACAATGTTTTTCGAAATGACCTTGATCTATTCGTAGTCGTCTATCTCGATGGCATCCTCATCTTCTCCCCATCCCATCCGCCTCCGGGAACATGGACTTTACGCAAAGGCGGAAAAGTGCACATTCGAGTGTGCAGACATTTCATTTCTAGGATTTCATCTTTCCATGAAAGGTATTACCATGGACTCTCAAAAGGTCACAGCCATACTTGACTGGCCAGCACCAGTAGATAAAAAAGGGGTACAGCACTTTGTTGGCTTTGCCAATTTTTATAGGAAATTTATACGGGGATTTTCTGCAGTCATTGCTCCCATAACCCAGCTGACCAAGCAGAATGTCCGCTTTACCTGGACCACCGAGGCACAGGCAGCCTTCCAGGCCCTAAAGAAACTGTTCACTTCTGCTTCCGTTCTCAAGCACCCCAACCCAGCACTGCCTTATGTCCTGGAAGTGGACGCCTCGGAGAGCGCAGTCGGGGCGGTCCTCTCTCAGAGACAGAGGCCCAAGGCCTCACTGCACCCCATCGCGTTTTTCTCTTGGAAACTTACTCCCCCCAGAGGAATTACGACGTTGGGGACAGAGAACTGTTGGCAATAAAATCCGCCCTGGAAGAATGGCGGTATCTTCTTGAAGGAGCAGTGCACCCAGTCCAGGTATTCACAGACCACAAAAATTTGAAGTACCTGCAGACGGCCAAAAGGCTGAGACCTCGCCAGGCTCGATGGGCCTTGTTCTTTTCCCGCTTTCAGCTTCATATCACGTACAGGCCTGGGTCCAAGAACATCAAGCCAGATGCCCTGTCCCAGATGTTCTCTGAGCCTGGGGAAGTTCCCCCTCCAGACACCATTCTGCCTGCCCACAGCTTTCTATTGGTCCAGGAAGACCTCCTAACCCGGATACGGCAGGTTCTAGCTGGCTCCACTGTACCCAAGGATCCTAAACTGGCAGAGAAAGACAGGCTGTGGTGGTTGGGTACCCGAATCTTTATACCTGAAGCACTCCGCCTGGAAGTACTGGAACTTTGACATGACAATAAACTAGCCGGGCACTTTGGCTACCGCAAGACAGGTGAACTGTTGTCCCGCACTTTCTGGTGGCCTCACATGCCTGGGGACTGTAGAACCTATGTGAGTGCCTGTCCCACGTGTGCCAAAAACAAGATGGAGAGGACCAAGGCCTGGGGCCTGCTAAATCCCTTACCTATCCCCGAATGTCCTTGGTCCCATATTTCCATGGATTTCATTGTTGAGCTGCCCCCATCCGCGGGATTCAACTCCATCTTCGTGGTGGTTGACCGTCTCACTTTATCCCGATGCAGGGCATATATCTACTGCAACAGAAACTGCCAAGACCTTCATCAAAGAAATTGTCAGGTTGCATAGCATCCCCACTAACATTGTGTCAGACCGGGGGGGGGGAATTTACATCCCAAGTCTGGAGATCTCTATGTTTCATCCTAGGAGTTGAAATGGCCTTTTCATCAGCCTATCACCCGCAATCAAATGGTCAGACAGAGAGGACCAACCAGACCCTTGAGCAGTACCTCTGCTGCTACTCCTCGTACTCCCAGGACGATTGAGTCTCTCTACTGCCGTTAGCCGAGTTCGCCTATAATAACGCGGCCCATTCCGCCACCAAGCAATCACCGTTCTGGGCGAATCTCGGCTATCACCCCACATTCCTGCCTACCACTCTGACCGAAAGGCCTGCCCCAGCTGTTCAGGAGATCATGCAGTTCTTAGGAAGGAACAACTTCCATAGTAAAAAAAAATGACATTTAAATTGATTTTCCTTGCAAGCTTTCTTTATTTAGTAAATAATGGCTTGGGGAGTCAGTCTGTATGATAAGGCTACATTTTAGAGCACTCAGAAGAAGATTAGAGATTTTTAGGATACATTATGGTTTCTCTTTGGCAGACTTTGGATGGAAATAACAAAGTTTTGCACCACAGTGAGCAAGCCTTATGTGAAGAAGCGAGATTATCTACTTGCCGACCAGCCGCCGTAGTTGTACTGTGGCAGGTTGGCACGGCTGTGTGAGTCGCCGTCATTGTACGTTGGCCGTTTTAACCACTTCAGCCCCGGAAGGATTTCCAGCTTTAGGACCGGAGCCCTTTTTGCGATTCGGCGCTGCGTCGCTTTAACTGACAATTGCGCGGTCGTGCGATGTTGTACCCAAACGAAATTTGCGTCTTTTTTTCCCACAAACAGAGCTTTCTTTTGGTGGTATTTGATCACCGCTGCGTCATTTCTGATCGCCGCTATAAACAAAAGAAGAGCAACAATTTTGCAAAAAAACCCAAATTTCTTACTTTTTCCTAAAATACAAATCCAAAAAAAATATATAAAAAAACATTTTTTTTCACCGTTTTTGGCCAATTTATATTCTTCCTCATATTTGCGATAAAAAAAATGACAATCGGCGTTTATTGATTGGTTTGCGCAAAAGTGGTCGCGTTTACGGATGATGAGAATTCATTTTTGGGGTGTTTAATTTTTTTTTATTTTTTACTAATAATGGCGGCGATCTGCGGTTTTTTGTGGTACTGCGATATTTCAGCGGACATGTCGGACCATTTTGACACTTTTTTGGGACCATTGGCATTTATACAGCGATCAGTGCTATAAAAATGCACTGATTACTGTGTAAATGCCATTGGCAGTGAAGGGGTTAACCTGCAGGGACGCTCTAAGGGTTAAGTATGTTCCCTGGGCGTGTTCTAACTGTATGGGGGCTTGCCTAGCTGGGGAAGGGAAGTGGTCACAGCCTTCATGTAAAGGAAGGCTGTGATCACAGCCCTTCCCCCTCACACAGAGCGGAGGTCCGTGTTTACATACACGGACCTCCGCTCACTCGCTCCGGGGGGGCCATCGCGGGTAGCCGGCGGCAATCGAAGCCGCCGCATCCGCTCCCTGGCCCCCCCTGGACGTGGTGAGTGCGCGGGCGCGCCTCCGGCGGCGCGCGCACGCTCACTCAACTCGTTCCCGCAGCCGCCGTCGTATGACAGCGATTTGCGGGAATGAGCCACTTTGCCGCCATCAGATGCCGATCGGCGGTCGGCAAGTGGTTAAGAGCTATATTCGTATGATGAACCGTGCAATCTGTGGGATATGATGTGGTGGTCTCCTCATCCCAGTGTTAGATACAAAAATGGATTTCCCCCAAGAGAAGGGACTTTAAATAGATCACCAACCACATGAACTTATATAAAATATATTTATTTTGCGTATAAATTACATCAATAATTCTATATGAAAAAAGGTGAATTATAAATACAGTAAGTTACAGTTGTCACTGCGCCAATGTTGCCTTGTTGGTAAATTGCTCACAAGAGCATAACTGAGAGTCCGTTGTCCGCAAGATGGAGTGCGGTAGCCTTCCGTGTTGGAATGCGGTTACCCTCATGGGGTAACCGCATTCCAACGCGGAAGGCTACCGCACTCCATCTTGCAGACAACGGACTCTCAGTTATGCTCTTGTGAGCATTTTACCAACAAGGCAACATTGGCGCAGTTACAACTGTAACTTACTGTATTTATAATTCCCCTTTTTATATATAGAATTATTGATGTAATTTATACGCAAAATAAATATATTTCTTTAAGAGCTATAGGGGCATGTGCGATCGCTCCTCAGAAGGACAGAACAGGGATCTGTCAATGTAAACAGACAGATCCCCGTTCTGTCAGGGAAGTAGAGAGAGATCTGCTGTTTCTAGTGATCAGGAGCAGCGATTTATCTCTACTCCCTGTCAGTCCACTCCTCCCACAGAAACATCTCCAGGGAACACTTAACCCCTTGAATACCCCCCCCCCCCACCTAGTGTTAGTCCTGCTAAAAATCGCAGCCGTTACTAGTAAAATAAAATAAAATAATAAAAATGCCATAAATATATTCCCTATTTTGGAGACCCTATAACTTTTTTGCAAACCAATTAATATACGCTTATTGTGATTTTTTTTTAACAAAAAATATGTAGCAGAATACATACTGGCCTAAATTGATGAAGATTTTTTTTTTTTTTTTTGATATTTATTATAGCAAAAAGTTAAAAACATTGGGTCTTTTCAAAATTTTCGTTCTTTCTTTGATTATAGCGCAAAAAAATTAAAATCTCAGAGGTGATCAAATACCACCAAAAGAAATCTCTATTTTTGGGGAAAAAAGGACATAAATTTTGTTTGGGTACAACTTCCCATGACCGCACAATTGTCAGTTAAATTGACACAGTGCTGTATAACAAAAAATGGCCTGGTCATTAAGGGGGTAAATCCTTCCAGTGGTTAAGTGGTTAAAGTACCCTCAGGCCAAGATTAACAATGTTTTTTAAGATAAAGTCTGGTGTCTCTTTCGCAGTTTGGATAGAAGTAACAGGTGTGGAAAAATTGGGCTTTGGGTGTTGGTGGTGTCTTCACACCGTAACCCTATAGAGGTACTCTTGATGAAAGCAAGAATTGGCCTTTCTGTAAAACATTGAAATTTGATGCCCCTGTCAAACAGTTGTGGAAAACTTGTCCTTTGGATGTTGGTGGTGCCTTCACCCTGTAACCTTCGGTAGCAGGGGTCTCAAACTGGCGACCCTCCAGCTGTTGCGAAGTCCCATTAGGCATTGCAAGGCTGACAGTTACAAGCATGACTCCCAAAGGCAGAGGCATGATGGGGATTGTAGTTTGCAACAGCTGGAGGGCTGCCAGTCTGAGACCCCTATTCTAGAGGTACTCTTGAAACAAGAATTGGCCTCCCTGTAAAAAAATGTAATTTGATGCCCCAGTCAAACAGTTGTGGAAAAATTGGTTATTGGGTTTTGGTGGTGCCTTCACCCTGTGACCTTCTAGAGGTATCCTTTTAACAGCATTGACAATTCTTGCTTTCATCCAAAGTGAGATTTGACGTCCCTGTGACACAGTTGTGGAAAAATTGGGCTGTGGGTGTTGGCGGTGTCTTTACCCCGGAACTTTCTAGAGGTACTCTTGATAAAAGTAAGAATTGGCCTTACTGTCAAAACTTGAAATTTGATACACCTGTCAGACAGGTGTGGAAAAATTATCCTTGGGTGTTCAAGCGGAGTTCCACCCAGTTAAAAGTCAGCAACCACAAAAAGTGTAGCTGCTAATTTCTAACAATCGGACACTCACCTGTCCCAAGCTCCAGCGATGCGGTCGCCTGAGGGTTCGCTCTTCCCCCCCTCCCCTCGGCAGTGCCGGCATCACAAGTGTGGGCACCCGGCTTTGGTACGCTGCGCCTTGTGAATGGCCGGCATATCTTCTGGGATCTATGATGTGTCCCAGAATATCGCTGAGAGGGAGGGGGAGGAGGGTGAACTTCCTTCCAGAGCCGCAGCTCTAGGAGAGGAAGTGGACCGGGAACTCTCTGTGAAAACAGGGTCCCCAGTTGTCCCCCCCAAAAAATTACATGCCAATTGTGGCATGACAGGATCTTACTTTAAAGCAGAAGTTCCACTTTTGGGTGGAACTCCACTTTAATTATGCCCATGGAACCTATACCAAAAAATTACTTCAAGATAAAATTAACACCCGCAAAGCTAGGTAGCCTAGACAGTCTTGCAGAGATCAGTGACATCGGCATTAGGGGCTTATAGCTACTCCTAATCCAGGACCAATTCCTTTTGACAAATGTCCAGCTGGTCAATGGAGTCTGTGGACAGACGAGCTCTTTTATCTGCCACAAAACCTCCGGCAGCACTGAATGCCCATTTGGAAAGCACGCTGATGCAGGGCAGTCCAGCAGCTCAATTGCATACTGGCAAGCTCTGGCCAGTGGTCTATTTTCATGACCCAGAAACCCAGTGTCTACTGTAAAGTTCTCCATGTCTGCTTTCGCCCCTAGAAAATCTTTCACCATATGATGCAGATGCTGCCAATGGGATCTTGAAGCTGACAGCCCTGGGCCCCGAGGACAAAAATTTTCTTTGAAATGTATCACTAAGACAGCCCCCTTCTCCATCACTCCTCCTTTGACCAACAGGAGCCTCAAAAGTAGCTTTTCAATAAGACTGTAACCTACCAGAGTCTGGAAAGGCATTACATAAACGCTTCTTTAAGGTGTCCTCAAGATATTTCATCCTGTGCTCCCTCTGCGAGGGCAGGATGAGTACAGAGACGTTTCCCTTGTAAAAGTGGTCAAGGAGGGTTGCCAACCAATAATGATCTTTCTCAAGTTTGCGGAGGCATAAAAAGCAAAGTCCTCGGGGTCACTAAAGATTACAGTATCTGGAAATGCCGTCTCCCAGCCACAAACTACTGCCAAGGGTTCTGGGGACTGAAAACCATCTCTTAAGGTTTGAAATATGTCTTCCACTGTTTCCATGCCTCCAAAATTGCCAGAATCCTCCTCTCCTCCTTCCTCTTCTCTTGTGTGTTCTGTGGCATCACAAGAATGGTGTCTGCCTAAAGTGGACCTTGAGAGCAAAGGAAGTCCCCCTCTTCCTCCTGCTGCTCTGCCTCAAGTGCCCTGTCCATAATGCCACGCAGAGTATGTTCCAGCAGGAACACAAGAGGGATTTTGTCACTAATGCATGCATTGTCACGGCTCACCATCCTTGTCACCTCCTCAAATGGTGACAGTAAAGTGCATGCATCCTTTATCAGCAGCCATAGGTGTAGGGAAAAAAGCCAAGCCAGCCTGAGCCTGTTGTTGCGCCATAGTGACACAGGTACTCATTGACGGCTCTCTGCTGAATGTGGAGCTGCTGCAAAATTGCCAAAGTTAAGTTGTACCTGGTAGGCATGCCGCAAATTTGGTAGTTTATGGGCAGGTGGAATTCTCACTGAATTTAAGCCAACCAAACACTGGCCATATATGACCACCTGAAAAGGCTATAGACTCTTCTGGCCTACCTTAGAAAATGAAATGCTGCACCACCAAATTGAGGACATGTGTCAGGCATGGCACATGTATCAACTTTTCTTGTCCAAGGGCAGACAGAAGGTTAGTTGTACCATTATCCCACACCACCATTCCTGATTCAAGCTTCTGTATCGTGAACAACCTCTGGGCCTGCCCTGGAAGAGCTGGCTCCTGTCCCCTAGACAGACCAGCTGAAGCACTGTATGGCATCCTTTTGCCTGATTTGTTAAATGGCCCCTTGAATGCTTAGGGGCTACTGGTGGGTTCATAGGACAAATCAGCAGAGGAGGGCATGGAGGAGGAGGGGGTGGAGCTGACAGATCTCGCATCATCACCACCAGCTGTATATAAAGGAGAAATGGAAATAAATGGGGGAAGAAAATTGGGACTTTAAATGAAGCCATGGCCTGGTAAGGCCGTCCGCTTCCATCCCTGCCTTGTAAAGGAAACAAATTTTGCAGTGTTGCAAGATTTGGGAAGAGGGGAGTGGGACTTTAATTGAAGCACGCAAGGGATACACCATAAACTGATGGAGATTTTCACAGAAATTTAATTTGTGGATATAAATATACTGATGCATATAATCACACCGAGTCACACGGGAAGCTTCAAGTCAAGTGAGTCAGTGAGAGAGAGAGAGGAGACTTTTTCCCAGATGAAGAGCAGCTAGCAGCAGGTTAGTGATGTTGTCACACACTACCATGCCTGCTTGAATATGGAGTCTAGTTAGCCATTTCCTGGTCTGCACCTGGAGAGCAGCCAGCAACTCTGGGCACTTGCAGGGGACTGCTGGTTCCAACAGATGTGTATACCTCTATCTGGTGCTATGTATAGCCTTATCTGGTGCTGTATATACCTTTTTCTGGTGCTGTGTATACCCCTATCTGGTGCTGTATATACCCCTATCTGGTGATGTGTATACCCCTATCTGTGGTGCTGTATATACCCCTATCTGTGGTGCTGTATATCCCTATCTGTGGTGCTGTATATCCCTATCTGTGGTGCTGTATATACCCCTATCTGGCGATGCTGTATACCCTATTTGGTAATGCTGGGCTGTATACTCCTGTTACAATGTGTGGAATGTATAAGGGGTGGGGCTTATGAGAAGCGGGATGGGGCAAAAAGGAAGGACGGGGTCTGGTGCCCCCCATCCCAAAATTTCACCAGCCACCACTGTTGAGAAAATTTGTAGTGTTTGGCTGCACATCTGGCTGTGCCGTGAAAGGAGGGATTATAGCTGACCCTAAGCTGGCACGCAACTATATTGATAATAATAATAAACTTTATGTTATATAGCACCTTTAAAGGTGACTTCTCAAAGCGCTTTACAAGGAAAAAACAAGAAATAAACAGGATAACAGGAAATACACAAGATAAAACACAAGAAATACACAGGATGACATAACATAAGGGATAAAGGGACAATTAAGTGAACGCTTTTTAAAAAAAAAAGTTTTTAGATTTGATTTGAATGAGACATTCTTAGGAAGTGAATTCCATAGTTTTGGAGCATAGCAGGAGAAGGCTTGGTCCCCCATTGAGTGTAGGTGAGTAGGGGGGACACACAGTAGACCAGAATATGAGGAGCGGAGGTTACGAGGGGGGGAGTAAATTGAAAAAAGTTCAGAGAGATAATGGGGTGCTAAGCCATGAAGAGTCTTGTAAGTGAGCAAGAGGATCTTAAAGTGTATGCAAAACCTGATGGGTAGCCAGTGCAAAGACTCCAGGATAGGGGTAATATGATTACTTGTACCAGACCTAGTCAGGATTCTGGCTGCAGAATTTTGAACATATTGGAGCCAATTTATGATGGATTTATGTACACCAACAAGTAGAGCATTGCAGTAGTCAAGTCAGAAGAACACAAATGTATGGATCAACCTTTCAGCTACAGTGTATGATAGCATGGGATGCAGCCGAGCAATGTTTCTGAAGAGGAAAAAAGATGTTCTGACAACATTTTCTACATGTGGCTCAAAGGTTAGACTAGCATCAAATATCACCCCTAGATTTTTCAATTTGGACTGAAGCTCAAGTACAGTGCCATCTATAGATAAGCTATTTGGACTGGCCTTACGTAATTGATGGGGGGCGCCAATAAGCATGACTTCAGTCTTGTCACAGTTTAATTGAAGGAAATTATGGGCCATCCAAGTTTTTATATCACTAATATAGTTAGATAGGAGAGAAGCAGCCGAAGTAGAATCTGGTTTAGTGTGGATGTATATCTGAGTGTCATCAGCACAGAAGTGATACTTGAGCCCATGTGATCTAAGCAGTTGGCCAAGTGGAAACATGTATATGATAAAAAGTAAGGGACCCAAGATTCAGCCCTGAGGAACACCATACTTGACTGGGCCAGTTTCAGACTTGAATCCACCAAGAGAAACAAAGTGACAGCGATCAGTGAGATATGACTTAATCCATTTCAGAGCCAATTCAGAGATTCCAAATATGGTTTCAAGGCGAGAGAGTAATAGATTGTGGTCTACAGTATCAAAGGCAGAACTAAGATTTAGTAGAATAAGAATAGTTAGTGACCCGGAATCAGAGGCTAACAGAAGGTCGTTAGTGACTTTCACCAAGGCGGGTTTTGTGCTGTGTAGCGGCCGAAAACCAGATTGGAGGGGTTCAAATAGATTATTTAAAGTCAGGTGATTATGTAACTGAGATGTCACATCCTGCTTGAGGATCTTGGCAAGGAAGGGTAAGTTAGATATTGGGTGAAAATTGTTTAAATTTCCCAGGGCCATGTTGGGATTTTTTGGTACCGAGGTTATAGCAGCAGTTTTGAGGATTGTTGGTACAAAACCAGTGCTAAGGGAGTAATTTATGATATTGAGAATAATGGGGCATAGAGAACTAAACAAGATTTAAATAAGTGGGTGGGAATAGGATCAAGTATGCAGGTGGAGGATTTCATATGTGAGACCAATTTAGTTAGAGATGAAGAGTCAAGTACAGAGAAGTTGGAGAGAGAGGAGCCAGTGAAGCTAGATGGGTCAGACAGTGATGTGGATAAAACATGTGGTGTGGTAAGAATTTGGTGTCTTATTTTTTTCAATTTTTGAGGAGAAATAATCTAGAAATGTGTTACAGAGCTGTGTTGAAGCTGGTAGTTTGTAGGGTCTGTAATGTTTTAAAAATCTGTCGATGGTGCAAAAAAGTTGTCTAGGGTTGCTAAGATTTTTTTCTATAGCATGGGAAAAAGTCTCATCTAGCAGTCTCAAGTTTACCCTTATAGACACAAAAATAGTCTTTCCATGCATGATAATGGACAGTCGAGTCCGATCTGCGACAATTTCTCTCCAGTCTCCGTGAGACTGCTTTCATAGAGCGAAGGTGAGAATTATACCATGGAGCTGGAGGGAGAATGAAATGGTTCGAGTTTTTAATGGGGCATAGTTATTAAGGGAAGATTAAAGAGCTTGATTAAAGGCATTTATTTTGTCAACAAGGGTGTCAAAAGGGGAGATGCAGGATAGGGAGGAAATAACAGAATTAGCAAATTTGGGCTGGTCAACAGAAGTCCAGTTGTGATAATTTACAGATAGAGACATGGAGGTGCTAGAAATAGCTAATTCCAGATTGAAAATAATAGCCAGATGATCAGACAAATCTGGGTCACAGACAGAGACAATAGGGCTATTTCCAATTATATGGTCTAGGGTGTATCCTTTGATATGCGTGGGGGAGCAGACAAATTGAGTTAGGTCAAAGCATTCAAGAAGAGACAGGAAGTCTTTAGCTAAACTTGAAGACTCTGAATCAATGTGTATATTAAGATACCCAAGTATAACAATACTTTTAAAACTTAGGCATAAAAATTACAGCAGAGTTGCAAAGTCACCTAAAAAATCTCTACAAGGCTTTGGTGGATGATAAACTGTAACAATAACAGATGAGTGGGGAACACAGACTTTGAGAGCAAGACATTCAAACGAGGAGAAAGAGGGTACATTTACAGGGGATAAAGTGTACAGCAGGCTGTAAATAACAATTAAACCTTCACCTTTACCCAAGAGAAGGAGGTCAAGCAAACCATAGCCCGGAGGGGTGAGTTGGTTGAAAATTATGCCATCATTTTGTTTGTGCCAGGTTTCATTTAAGCACAGAAAGTCTAACTTACAATAAAGTCCGAAATAAGTAGTGCAAACCATTTAAACCATAAGGGGTTTACATTTTAAAAGTGGGCTGCGCTAAAAAGAGGGTGCAATAATAACATCACACACATAAGAGTAAACAAAGTTAGCATAAGTCAATAGAGTCCTTCCTTGTAGAAATCTGAATGGTGGAACACAAACAGAATCTATAACCTGGGACTAGTCTTGTGCAATTAGTTTAGTTCGGAATTTTCTTTTTTTCCAAATTTTGCAAAATTCGGCAATTTCGAATTTCCCCGAATTTTAGTTTTTCAGATTCGGCAATTGTGTTAATTCGCAGTAATTCGGCAATTGCGGTAATTTGGAAGTTGCATGTGGTGTTCCCCTAAAGCCATTCTTATAGCAATAAGGACCTCCATATTGATGGACTTTACAAATACCTATCCTTATTAATTGATCTATATGGACTCATGGTCCCAGGTAGACTTGTGCATGGCTGAAAAATTTGTTCGTTTTTGTTTTTTCGTTTTTTTATTTTTTGCAAAAGTGGCATTTGATTCTGATTTTGCCTGGGTGGAAGCTGATTTATAGGTCTTTATAACATTTTTCTAATTTTTTATAATTTTTGGTAGTTCTGGTTTCATTGGCTTTCAAGTTGGGTATATTCATTTAGACGGATATCCCCATTTCTGTAGATACTATCTCCTCTAGGGGCAAATTTTCCCTCACTTAAGATGTCGCTCTTCCGCTTCCTGGATGAGCTGATTGGCATTCCACTGAGTTGTTTAGTTTTAGTTATAGTTTAGTTTCGCACTTATAGATATACCTTTGCTTGCCCCTAACTATTTTTATAGTATTTATGTTGTGTTTCACTTTGGGGTCAGGCCTGATACTATGGCGTCGAAACATATGTGAGTCTATTAATTCCTTTTCTAGCCATACATGATTTAGACTTTCATCTATCAATCCTCGATGTCTATATAAGATTATTAGTATTACTGCCATTTTTATATGTACTATTTGGTTTGTTCCTTTCTTTTTTAGCCCAGTTGTTAGTATGGGCACTGTTCCCTGATACGCAGATCGAGGGGAGGTGTACATAAGAGGCAGTGCATCAGCAGCATGTCCTATCCTCTGGACAACGTCTATCTGAAGACAAAACGTACGTCGGAAGGACGCGCTGACGTCACTGCCATTACAGTTTTACATTCAGAAAGCCGGCCCGGCTTCTATACATGCAATCTAATGCGTATTTGATGTAAGTGCAATATTTTACATATAAATAAGTCATATAGTATACATAGATTACACCGCCATATAACAAGCAGCGCTATAAATATGTGATGCATGAATTAAATCCAACATGGGGTTAGCAGTCCATTTAGCACAGTTCATAGGAGTAAAAAAAACATATGTCCTTATAGGATTACTGCTGTTTATCAAGCACTGTCCCAAATAATCAGTTCGCCACCTTCACCACACCACGTGACATTCGGAGTGACTTTATCCGAGGGACACGCGGCACCCCGATCACTGCAGTGCTTGCCTCTGGGGGCATGCTTCATGCACGCCTCCTCTGCTGTTGACAAATGTGACCGGCTGTGATTGGACACAGCCGATCACGTGGTACACAGCCAATTTCATTGGCTGTTTACCGTGACTGGGGACAGACTATGTCCGAGGAACATGCGCCATCCCTGAATGCCGCGCTGCGCACCCCTGCGGGTGTGCTAGCGGCTTATCCTGCTGGACATCAGGAAATCGCAACCACTTTCCACCCATCATTTTGCTATATGGCGGACGGGTAGGTCTTATCAGAACAGAACACAAATTTAAATTTTATGATTCTTTTTGATTTTTGTTTATATTTGTTTGACTATTTTGCATGCGGAATCAATATATTATATTTTGCATGAGAATTATATCAATTATAAGAGATATATATTAGATATTGGATGTTTAGACAGCACTGGGCACATATACAACATACTTAAAAAAAACTGTGTTTGTGTTTTTATTTACTTTTGACTTTTATTTGGTGAATGAGTAGGGGTACTATGTACTCCTACTCATTCACACGGGGGGCCAGGATCTGTGGACCCCTTGTTAAAGGTGGTTTCCAGGTTCCTATAAGCCCCCATCATGCAGACCCCCGCAACCACCGCCCAGAGTTGTAGGAAAGAAGCCCTTGTCCCCATAAACATAAGGACAAGGTGCTTTGGGGGGAAGCCCCCTGCCGCAAAGCACCTCCCACCACGTTGAAGGCATGTGGCCTGGTATGATAAGGGTCTGGCATGAATTTTGAGGGGAGGACCCATTTTGGAAATAAATTGGCATTGCGGTTCCCCTTCAAAATCCATACCAGACTCGAAGGCCTGTAACGGATTGGAGGGCGATCACACGTTTTTTTTTTTTTCATTTTTAAAGCCAGCATTGTTTGTTTACATTGACAGCAGATGAGTTATGGTTGCTAGGGATGCATCACAGCTTCTGGCTCCGCCCAACACCGCTGATGATGTAATTTCTGTCAAAACACGTTGGGTGAAGCCATAGGCCGCAATGTAATTTGCGTGCATCGCTAAGGATTCTGGATGTTGTCGTTTTAATTTAACTTTTATTCTAGTGTTCATGTTAGTGTTTCAAACCTATTTTTAATAAATATACCTGCCGGGTTTATATTATTGGAAGTGGTTTTGGTTCTCATTCTTGTCATATGCCCATATGGTGATTAAGATGGAGGAATGCATCGCTATGTGATGTGCCGAGATCTATGTGGATTGACTGCTGTAGTGGCAACAAACTCTGTTTGACTTCTCTGTTGAGAGTTACACACTTTCTGGTAGTGATGGGCCAAACACCTTCCAGTTCAGTTTGCGCCAGAGCTCCCGAACAGGGAAAACATTCGGACCAGTGCCGTGAAATCTATGGGACCCTAGCATGAAAAATCAAAAGTCCCCATTTTGAAAGCTTGTATGCAAGTTATTGGCCATAAACAGGGTATATGGGGCCTGGGTACTGCCCTGGGGGGACATGTAACAATGCAAATTTTTTTTTTTAATAACATTTTTAAAGGAACAGTGATTTTAATGATGCTTAAAGTGAAACAATAAAAATGAAAAATTCCTTTAAATATAGTGCCTGGGGGTCCCCTTAGTTTACCTGTAAAGTGGTGCATCTATGCTGTGTATAGAACCTGCTGCAGGAAAAATTACATATGTAAAAAAAAGAAAATTACATTTAAATAGATTTTCCCAATTGCAAGTCAGTGCCAGCAACAGAAAAAAATTAAATTATGGTTTGGGTTCCCCCAATGCATAATAAGTAAATAGATTCCGTGCTCAGGACAAGATGGGTAAACTTAGTGTATTAATAGGACTGCTGCCCTCCTGAATTTCCAAACAAGGGAAAAAGATTATGAGTAGAAAAAGGAGATGGCGCTGTCCTTATGGGCTGTGAAGTAAACCAGCTAATAGGTGTGGCAAAATAAAGTGCATATAAAGACAATCAATAGGTCCCTCAATATAGGTGCATATAAAGTGCATGTATAAATCCCTGGAGTAACATTAATGGTGGATCACCTTGTGCAACCCCATACACAAAGTGAACCAAGCAGTATTAAATAAATATATGAGTATTATGAGCTGTAAAGTAAATCACATATATTGGCAAGTAAAGTGCATATAAAGATAATCTGTAGATCCCTCAATATAAGCGCATATAATGGTGGGTCATTTGTGCAAATCCATACATAAAGTGAACCAAAAAAATGTTGAATAAATATATGAGTAAAACTATAATGGATATGAAGTAAAAATTGATGAATTGAGTGACATTATAAATCCCAAGAATCCAAAGCAATAAAAATTAGAAAAATAAAATAAAAAAAAAAATTGATAAAAAGGTCCAAAGAATCAATCAAGACAAAAAGCTGATCCAAGATTCAAGGTGACTTTGTAGTGCTTCATCGGCATTTTTATTAGGTGACTTTCACATGTGCTCCCCCTCCTGTGTCCCCACTCACCAGAGCTCCACACCCCTGCGGGGGTAACCCACATGCAACCAATATGGCCTGCTCTCCCAGGCTGTGAATTGGTCGGTGTATGGTCCAAAAGACGATCCTCTGTATAGGGGCTCCCTCCAGTGGAGTATGTGTGTAAAAAGAAGATAAAATCCTGAATAACATAACTCCGTAAATAAAAGTTTATTGTAACTCGGTAACAACAGTATTTAAAATCAGATATACATCCAGGTAGTTAGTTTCTAGTATTCACACGCTGTGGTGTAAACAAGGCAAGCTGCCACGGCTGCTTTTTGAGGAAGGAATGGAATCTCTTCCCCTTCCACCTGTGCAAACCAACAGACCCGGATGTGATGTAATGGCGTACTCTCTGGCCCCGACAACGCGTTTCGTCATAAGACAGATCAAGAGTGGAACATAGACCCCACCCATACCCCCAAGAACAGTCAAGGAGTGGATACAGAAGAACTTCCTATAGATCACCAGAGAGAGAAAACGTCAGGACTCCTAGATTCAATATCCCTACATTCAACAGATACTCACCCTTACAGGACCGAAGAAATTGGAACCAAGTAAGGAATTACGAATCAGAGAGGAGACCCATAGATGATAGAAGTTTTTTTCAATGGAAGCCAAGACAAGGACCCCCAGGAAATTGGCGAAATCAAAGACCTCAAAGATTTCCAGAGATGAGGGACTATTACAGACCCCCTGGGATGGGAGAGGTTTCCAAGGACCACCAAGAAATTTCAGGACAGGAGAATTCCCGAGACACAGAGAAAGAAACCACTGGCCACAGGGACCAGGGAGACCATGGCATCTGGAAGGACAGGGCACTTACAGAAGAAGAGATGGGCATCAGGACGTACTCCTAACACAGAGACATATGGAAAGATACGAAGAACAAGAGGAAGGAGAGGGGGGAGGAAGAAAAAGAAGGAGAGACACTAGGGACCGGCATATTTAACCTAAGTGAAGCTACTTTTAGCACAGAGGAATTGAAGGTGTTAGATCTGGGGCTGAAGTTTGCCCCAGATAAATATCTTGATGAGTTTGAAGTATATATTGATTTACAGAAGTTATCCTTCTTTTTAGGTTGTGGTTTACTGACTCTGCATGGCAAACACTTCTGACATTTGTAGAATCCTTTCAGATTCTCCATTAGCTTCACTTCCTCCGGGGGATTGATCACATTGTGTACCAGATGGTGCCTTAAATTAGGGGCTTTTCTGTATATAAACTTTGGTTTTCGGGGTAATATCTTGGACAGGACTTTGTCAGTTTTTAGAATAGGCCAATATTTTTTAAAAATACTTTCTATCACTTTGTATTGTTTTAAAGTGATGTTTTAGAACAATAAACCTGTCCTTTACAGCAACAGCAGGAACCTGACCCTATAGTAGTAGGCAATGATTTTAGAACAATAATCTGTCCCTTACAGCAACAGCAGGAACCTGACCCTATAGGAGTACGCGATGATTTTAGAACAATAATCTGTCCCTTACAGCAACAGCAGGAACTTGACCCTATAGGAGTAGGTGATGATTTTAGAACAATAATCTGTCCCTTACAGCAACAGCAGGAACCTGACCCTATAGGAGTAGGCAATGATTTTAGAACAATAATCTGTCCCTTACAGCAACAGCAGAAACCTGACCCTATAGAACTAAGAGATGATTTTAGAACAATAATCTGTCCCTTACAGCAACAGCAGGAACCTGACCCTATAGGAGTAGGCGATGATTTTAGAACAATAATCTGTCCCTTACAGCAACAGCAGGAACCTGACCCTATAGAACTAGGAGATGATTTTAAAACAATAACCTGTCCCTCAAAGCAGTAGACTCTACCTAGTCCAGAATCAGATCGTTCTGTAATGCAGGATGAGATCTGCAATCTGTCCTTAAAAGCAGTAGTAGTAATCTCTACCTAGTCCAGAATCAGATCATTCTGTAATGCAGGATGAGATGTTATTAATATCTGCAATCTGTCCCTCACAGCGCCGGCAGCATCCTCTCCCTAGACTAGCCTGAAAGCATGTGACATGCAACACTACGTGACTCCAGCTTATACAGGCTGGGTCACATGATGCACTGGCCAATCACAGCTATGCCATTAGTAGGCATGGCTGTGATGGCTTCTAAGGGCAAACCAGTGAAACGCTTGTTGATTGGCTGCCCTGCAGCTATTCAACACGCGTGATCAAATACCGAACCCAGAACCCGAACCCAAACTTTTTTTTAAATATCCGGGTTCGGGTCCAGGTCACGGACACCTCAAAGTTCGGTATGGACCCGAACTTTACAGTTCGGGTTTGCTCAACTCTAGTCATCAATCACAACACCCGCACCACTGGACCTGAAAACAGAAAAAAAAATGCTCAGCCCATGACAAAGGCTAACCGCTGACTACCTGCTCCTCTGTCTGCCAGTTCTTAAATAGGTAAGGGGTGGGGTCACCTGGTATTGTCACCTGGTGGCACCACCCTGTTGTGACATCCCTGACCAGTCATGCTGGGCCAGTAAAGCAACAAGGAGGCGGTGCCATCGGGTGACAATACCAGGTGGCCCCACCCCTTACCTATTTACGAACTGGCAGACAGAGGAGCAGGCAGTCAGCAGCCTATACTTCACTCATAGATAAATCAGACTACAGTCACTCTACTGCTTTTTGAGTTTTATATGAAAGAACACAATCCTGGCATCCCTTTAGAAGTGCATACTTCTTTCTTTAGATGTGCAAAATGCTTTCTGCTGGCCACTGGGTTGTGTAAACTTTAGATGTGCATTCTGCTGATGAGTTCCTTGATTACACACTAACTGACATAGCATAAAAGCAACTGATCAGCACATTGCACAGCTAAAGTCTGCACTATATAGTGGTCAGCAGGAAGGATCATGCATGTCTAAAGGGATTCCATTTTTTTATATACAATAATATTCAGGCCCCAAGCTGCAGTCTTTAACCACTTGACCTCCGAAAGGTTTTACCCTCTTCACGGCCAGCCCATTTTTTTCTTTCTGTTATAAAACATATCTAATAAAATCAAATTTCAGCCAGAGCATCATCAGAGTCCAGGGTGGAGTGAAATGCTTTAGGTACGGAGACTTCGGAATAGAGACTTTGGAAAGCAAACCGTGGGTTGCACTGTGTTTTATATGCTTGTCATGAAAGATTAACATGTAAGTGGATATTATTTTATAATTAGAGATGGGTCAAACGACCTCCTGTTCAGTTCGCAGCAGAACTTTCGAACATTGGGAAAGTTCGAAACCGAATAACGGACCCCATTGAAGTCTATGGGACCTGAACGTGAAAAATCAAAAGTGCCCATTTTAAAGCTTATTTGCAAGTAATTGGGCAAACAATGGATTCTGGGGGTCCGGGTACTGCCCTGGGGGACATGTATCTATGAAAAAAAGTTTGTAAACAATGTCATTATTAAATGAGCAGTGATTTATTGATGCTTAAAGTAAAAGCATATAAATGAAAAAATCATTTCAATATAGTGTCTGGGGGGTCCCCCTAGTCTACCTGTAAAGTGGCGCATCTATGCCGTGTATAGAACCTGCAGCAGGAAAAATGACATATGTAAAGAAAGAGAAGTATATTTAAATTCATATTCCCAATTGCAAGTCAGTGTCAGCAATAGAAAAAATAAATAAATGATGGTTTGGGGTCTGCCAATGCATACCAGGCCCTTTGGGGAACCCTATTCCAAAATTAAGAAAAAAAAATGACGTGAGGTCCCCCCAAAATCCAGACCATAGCATTATCTGAGCACACAGCCTGGCAGGCCAGGAAAGGGGGGATGAGTGAGCGCCCCCCTCTTGAACCATACCAGGCCACATGCCCTCAACATGGGGGGTGCTTTGGGGCAAGGGGGGCTTTGGGCTGTGGTTGTGTGGATCTGCAGACAGGGGGCTTATTGGCATAAACTGCTGACTGCCTGCACCTCTGTCTGCCAGTTCCTAATTAGGTGTCACGCACCTGGTGTTGGAGTCTGACTTATGCAGTGGGCAACCTCTCTTACCACCCTCATTCAGGAACCCCTGGTAGAATAGACAGGAGGTTCAGGAGTGCAGGGAGGCACGAAGGTCAGACTGGGTCACTGGTGGTGATGTGAAGGTCCCTTGATGAGCTCGTGCAAACAGAGGCATAGTGGTGCAGGCCGGGTCGGTAGCAGGCTGGCGGTACAGTACAGAAGGAGCAGGCAGATGGGTGGTCGGATGCAAGCAGGGTCTGCAACAGGTGGGCAGCAGAAATACAAGGGGTCAGGCAGGAGAGTCGTTGAAGGCAAGCCGGTGTTAAGCAGGGTCTAGGTCAAGCTGGGTCTCAGGTAACAGGAATAGCTTCAGAACAGATCAGGGACAAAAACAGGTAACGCTGTAGAAAGGACAGCACTGGTTGCAGGGTGCTGTCCACTTAAATGGGCCGTTTGGGTGACAATGCGCACAAGTGCGGGCACACGCTATGTATGCCCGCACATAGGCTTCCAGACCCGAATTCCAGGGGCAGGAGTTGTTTCCTGACATTGCCCCCCCCAAGGGGCACCCTTCGGATGCCCAACCGGGCCTTTAGATCTGGGTGATTTCTCCAAAATGATTCAACAAGTTCCTTGGCATGGGTATTGTCCTCGGGTTCCCACAAGTTTTCTTCAGGGCTGTACCTCTTCCATTTGGCCAGGAATTGGGTTGAGCCTCCCCTCTTCCTGCAAGCAAGAATAACTTCTAACTCAAACTCCTGCAGGTCCAACTCCCCTCGTCTTCCTTTATCAAAAGCTCTTTTATTGTGCTCCTGAATCCAGGATAGGGTCTCCTGTAGGAGTCTGTTATTCTTCTCCAAGAATTCGCTGATGTCTTGTGCCACAGGTGCCGTACTTTCCAGAATTGAACTAGGTAGAAACATAGGGTGGCAGCCGAGATTCGCCCAAAACGGAGATTGTTTAGTGGCTGAATGCACTGTGTTGCTGTAGGCAAATTCGGCTACCGGCAGCAGTGGGACCCAATCATCCTGGGAGAAAGAGGAGTAGCAGCGGAGGTACTGTTCCAGGGTTTGGTTAGTCCTCTCTGTCTTGCCTTTGTCTGCGGATGGTAGGCAGATGAGAATGCCAGTTCAATCCCTAAGGCCGAGCATAAAGCCTTCCAGATTCGGGACGTGAATTGCACTCCACGATCAGAAACTATATTGGCAGGGATTCCATGGAAGCGAACAATCTCCCTGATAAAGGTCTCGGCTAGTGTTGAGCGAACCCGGACTGTAACGTTCGGGTCCGTACCGAACTTTCGGGTGTCCGGGGCACGGACCCAGACCCGGACATTTCAAAAATCGTTCGGGTTTGGTCCGGGATTCTGCTATTTTGCTCCACGTGTTGAGAAGCTGCAGGGCAGCCAATCAACAAGCGTTTCACTGGTTTGCCCTTAGAAGCCATCACAGCCATGCCTACTAATGGCATGGCTGTGATTGGCCAGTGCATCATGTGACCCAGCCTCTTTATAAGCTGGAGTTAGTGTAGGGAAAGGAAGCTGACAGCGTGAGGGAGAGAATAGAGACATTTTAAGATCTGATCCTGCATCCTGAGATAGATTACTTTACTACTGCTGTGCTGTTGCTCTGAGGACAGATAGCAGAAATTAGAGATTTCACATACCGCTGCTTTGAGTTGCAGATCAAACTCTGCATAAAACAACGATCGCTACGATCGTGCTCAGCGATCAGATTGTTGGACTA
>BLSH010373765.1:165226-176372 GCA_018402905.1 Glandirana rugosa | reverse complement strand
CTTGGGGTAACTTTAGTTACCCCTGGGATTGAAAATCCGTGTTTTTACCGACATTGTTTCAGGACCTTTCGGGATCTCCCGACGTTTTCCTTCATTTTACCCCCGTTCCCATCACGTTCACGGGATGTTTTTTTACCCCTATCCCTTTTATTTAATTTTAGTTTATTTTTTTACCCTTCCCCCACCTACACCTCATCCTCGGATCTCCAACTGATCCGGCACTGGTACCGTCACATCCCCCTTCACCGCCACCATCTCCTCATCCTCCTGCATCGGTTGTACCATAAAAAAAAAACATAACTCCGGATAAGTTTTTTTATTCATATACTTACCGACACACTCAGGCCAGATTTACAAATAACTTGTCTGTACCTTGTGCAGAATAAACATTTAGACCGGACTCACACAGCCATTCATATACTTATTTTTTTGAATAGGCCTCAATACAAAAAAAAAATACCATGTTGGCTACGTCCTCCTACTCCTCTACCACCGCCACTTCCCCCTACACTGCCATGGTCACGGCCTAGTCAACCTCTAGGCTCCTACTCCACATCCACCCCCTTCCCATTTTTTTATTTGATTTTAATTTATTTTCCCTATCCCCATTTTTTTGTAGGGCACTTGCACTACCCTTGCCCCCATTTTACTTCCTTTTGCAGCCCTCTAGGGCTTTCCAGGACTTTGTTACAGCCATTTTTGTGCCTAAAAGTTAGGGTCCCCATTGATTTCAATGGGGTTCGGTGTCCGTGCGATCGTTCGGGTTCCGTCCGGACCCGGACTTTGTCCCGAAGTTTGGCCGGACCAGCAGAACCCGAACTTCCAGAGGTTCGCTCAACTCTAGTCTCGGCTGTTTCAGTTGCAAACGGAGTGCCTTTCATGGGTGAGGTGAGGCAGTCCACAACCACAAAGATGGAATTGAATCCGGCAGAAGGAGGTAATTTGACTATGAAGTCCATAGATACAGTTGTGCTCATACATTTATATACCCTGGCAGAATTTAGGATTTCTTGGCCATTACTCAGAGAATATGAATGATAACACAAAAACATTTCTTTCGCTCATGGTTAGTGTTTGGCTGAAGCCATTTATTGTCAATCAACTGTGCTTACTCTTTTTAAATCATAATGACATCAGAAACTACCCAAATGACCCTGATCAAAAGTTTACATACCCTGGGGATTTTGGCCTGATAACATGCACACAAGTTGACACAAAGGGGTTTGAATGGCTATTAAAGGTAACCATCCTCACCTGTGATCTGTTTGCTTGTAATTAGAGTTGACACCTGGATGTTCGGGTTCGGCGGGTCCGGCCGAACTTCGCGAAAAAGTTTGGGTTCGGTACCGAACTTGACCCAAACTTTACCCTGGACCCTGAACCCCACTGAAGTCCCGAATGGGGACCCAAACTTTTCGGCACAAAAATGGCTGTAAAAAAGTCCTGGCAAGTGCTAGAGGGCTGCAAAAGGAAGTAAAATGGGGGTAAGAGTAGGACAAGTGCCCTACAAAAAAATGGGGATAGGGAAAATAACTTAAAATCAAATAAAAAAAATAAAAATGGGAAGGGGGGGTAGATGTGGAGTAGGAGCCTAGAGGTTGACTAGGCCGTGACCGTGGCAATGTAGGTGATGATTTTAGAACAATAATCTGTCCCTTACTGCAACAGCAGGAATCTGACCCTATAGGAGTAGGCAATGATTTTAGAACAATAATCGGTCCCTTACAGCAACAGCAGGAACCTGACCCTATAGGAGTAGGCGATGATTATAGAACAATAATCTGTCCCTCAAAGCAGTAGACTCTACCTAGTCCAGAATCAGATCGTTCTGTAATGCAGGATGAGATCTGCAATCTGTCCCTCAAAGCAGTAGTAGTAATCTCTACCTAGTCCACAATCAGATCGTTCTGTAATGCAGGATGAGATGTTATTAATATCTGCAATCTGTCCCTCACAGAGCCGGCAGCATCCTCTCCCTAGTCTAGCCTGAGAGCATGTGACATGCAGCATTACTCGACTCCAGCTTATACAGAGGCTGGGTCACATGATGCACTGGCCAATCACAGCCATGTCATTAGTAGGCATGACTGTGATGGCTTCTAAGGGCAAGCCAGTGAAATGCTTGTTGATTGGCTGCCCTGCAGCTATTCAACATGCGTGATCAAATACCCAAACCCAGAACCCAAACCCAAACTTTTTTCAAATGTCTGGGTTCGGGTACGGGTCACGGACACCCCAAAGTTCGGTACGGACCCAAACTTTACAATTCGGGTTCGCTCAACTCTACTTGTAATTAGTGTGCGTGTATAAAAGGTCAATGAGTTTCTGGACTTCTTACAGACCCTTGCATCTTTCATCCGGGGCTGAACTGACGTTTCTGGATTCTGGGTCATGAAGAAAGCAAAAGAATTGTCAAAGGATCTGCAGTAAAAGGTAGTTGAACTGTATAAAACAGGAAATGCATATAAAAAGATATCCAATGAATTGAGAATGCCAATCAGCAGTGTTCAAACTCTAATCAAGAAGTGGAAAATGAGGGGTTCTTTTGAACCCAAACCTCGGACAGGTAGACCAACTAAAATTTCAGCCACAACTGCCAAGAAATTTGTTTGGGATGCAAAGAAAAACCTACAAATAATTTCAGGACTCTCTGAAAACATGTGGTGTGGCTGTTTTAAGATGCACAATAAGGAGGCACTTGAAGAAAGATGGGCTGCATGGTCGAGTCGCCAGAAGAAAGCCATTATTACACAAATGCCACAAAGTATCCCGCTTACAATACGCCAAACAGCACAGAGACAAGCCTCAAACCTTCTGACACAAAGTCATTTGGAGTGATGAGACCAAAATTGAGCTTTTTGGCCATAGCCATAAACTCTACATTTGGAGAGGGGTCAACAAGGCCTGTGAAACACGGAGGTGGATCGCTGATGTTTTGGGGATGTGTGAGCTACAAAGGCACAGGAAATGTGGTCAAAATTGATGGCAAGATGAATTCAGTATGTTATCAAAAACTACTGGAGGAACATTTGCATTCATCAGCCAGGAAGCTGCGCATGGGACATACTTGGACATTCCAACATGGCAATGATCCAAAAAACAAGGCCAACTCGACCTGTCATTGGCTGCAGCAGAATAAAGTGAAGGTTCTGGAGTGGCCATCTCAGTCTCCTGACCTCAATATCATTGAGCCACACTGGGGAGATCTCAAACTTGCAGTTCATGCAAGACAGCCCAAGAATTTCCAGGAACTGGAGGCTTTTAGCCAAGATGAATAGGCAGCTTTACCATTTGAGAAAATAAAGAGCCTCATCCACAAATACCACAAAAGACTTCAAGCTGTCATTGATGTTAAAAGGGGCAATACACGTTATTAAGAACTGGGGTATGTAAACTTTTGATCAGGGTCATTTGGGTAGTTTCTGTTGTCATTATGTTTTAAAAAGAGTAAACACAGTTGATTGATAATAAATGGCTTCAGCCAAATACTAACCATGAGTGAAAGAACTGTTTTTGTGTTCTCATTCATATTCTCTGAAAAATGGCCAAGAAATAATAAATTCTGCCAGGGTAAACTTATGAGCACAACTATATGTGGGGCCATGGATGCTTTGGAATAGGAAGTGGGTTTAATAGACCCCAGGCTTTGGTTCTGCCGGTCTTATTTCGGCACAGACTGGACAGGCGCTGACGTATTTCTTACAGTCCTCGTCAGCTAAGGGCCACCAAAAGGAACGTGACAACAGCTCCATCGTCTTACGACCACCGAAATTCCCGGCCAATTTGTGATCTTGACAAAGTTCTAATATGATCAGGTGCTGTTCCTCAGGGATGAAGATCCTGTCATGGTACCTCTACAGCCCGCCTTTCATTATCAGTCTGGGGTAGGGTGGCGCAGTGGAGCTGATTAGAGATCACCTGACAACTCCTGGGACAACAAGAAGCTCCGGCAAGGGAGGATGGTGTCTTGTGGGGCCGGAATTCCATATTAGCAGAACATCCTGGACAGAGCGTCCAGCTTGATATTCTTTGACCCAGGCCTGTATGTGATGTGCATTTGGAATCTGGAAAAGAAGAGTGCCCAGTGTGCATGACGGGGTTTCAACCTTTTAGCAGTCCACAGGTACTCAAGGTTCTTATGGTCGGTGAAGACCAGGATAGGTGCCTGATAAAAGAGCGCGGTCACGTCTTGTTGTGTGAACCGCACGCTCAGAAACGCGTCGCACTTTTGATGACGTCACGCTGCCGCGACACTCCACAGTGAGCTCCGATCGTCCAGTCCAGCGTCTTGCCGGCTACAGACCACAGATACATCTCCTGACTGTACTCGATGCTTCCTGGTGGGGACGGTGAGCTGCTGACGTTCCCTCTTGGGACCACTTACATGCACTTTTAATAGATGCCTTTGTGAGTTGCCATGCTCTAGATTTTAAAGATGTTATTAAAATGTTTTACAGTCTGCATTTAGAAGTGCCTCTGTCCTTGTTTGTTTAGGATAGGGTGTGAGGCTCCCTCCAGCAAGTATCGCCATTCCTCCAAGTCAGATTTGATCGCCAGTAGCTCTCGATTCCCAACATCATAATTGGCCTCAGGTGACGCGAGCTTATGGGAGAAAAATGCAATGGGGTGAAGAGAAGCCTTGGGACCTCGTCTCTGGGAGAGGACTGCTCCCACTGCGACCTCTGAGACATCCACCTCTGGGATGTACGGTAGGGTGGGATCTGGGTGCTTCAGGACAGGAGCGGAGGTGAACAACTTTTTGAGTGTCAGGAACGCCAATTGGGCCTCGGAGGACCAATGGAAGTGGGAGTTCTGTTTCGTAAGCTGAGTGTGGGTGCAATCACAGCGGAAAACCCCTTAATAAACTTCTTATAGAAGTTAGCGAAGCCTACGAAACATTGGACCCCTTTTCTGTCCACCGGTGCTGGCCAATCCAGGATGGCAGAGACTTTTTGCGGACACATAGTGACTCCAGTAACAGAAATAATGAGGCCCAGAAATGGAACACTGGAACATTCAAATGCACATTTTTCAGCTTTTGCATAAAGTCTGTGTTGTCGTAGACATTCTAGAATGCACTTGACGTGCCTGCGGTGCTCCTCCAGGGTTAATGAGAACATGAGAATGTCATCTAAGTAAATTATGACAAATTATCTAAGTAAATTATGAAATTAAGGTAGTCCCTGAAAACGTTGTTTACCATGTGCTGGAAGGTGGCCGGAGTGTTACAGAACCCGAAGGGCATGACCAAATATTTGTAGTGGCCGAACCGTGTTCTGAGGGCCGTTTTCCATTCGTCACCCTCTCGGATGCGAATGAGATTATATGCCCCACAAAAATCCAGCTTAGTGAAGATGGTAGCAGTGCCCAGTCGTTAGAACAGCTCAGGCGCCAAAAGTAAGGGGTATCGGTTTTTGACCGTCATTTTGTTGAGGTCTGGATAGTCGATACAAGGCCTGAGGGACTGGTCCTTTTTCTTAATAAAAAATATTTCTGCCCCGACAGGGGTCGTTGAAGGCCGGATGAACCCCTTCTTCAAATTATCATCCAGATAGGCTTTGAGGGCCTTTAGTTCCCCCTCAGAGAGCGGGTAAATCCTGCCAAAAGGCACTTCTGCACCTGGCAACAGCTCAATTGGGCAGTCGTAGGCCCTGTGGGGTGGTAGCTCATCTTCCCCCTTCTTGCTAAACACATCTAAACAGTCATGATATGCCAAGGGGATGGTAGCACGGGTCTCCTGGTCAGGGTCAGGATCCAGGCTTAGGACGGAGGGAGGAGGCTCCTGGGCCTGCTGTAGGCAGTGGATGTGGACTGAATGTCCCCTGTAGTCCAATTAATGTTGGGGCAGTCTGCCCGCAGCCATGGCAGGCCGAGAATGATGGAAAAAAGAGAGGATGCAATGGTGTCCAGTACCAGGTATTCCAAATGACCACTGACAGTCTTGGCAAGGAGGGGAATGGTCTCATGGGTGACTGTACCCGACTTAATGGTAGATCCATCGGCCAGGCAGATGACCATCTGGTGGACCTTGGGTCTGAGAGGAATCCGGTGTTGCGCTGCAAAAGTCAAGTCCACAAAACAGCTGCATGCACCTGAGTCCAGAATGGCTGTCCGGATACTCCCATCGGAGAGTTGTAGAGTAATAGAGAGGACCAGATGTGTTGCCTTGTTAGGCAGGGACAGGACTTTTCCCTTGGGGGTGATGGAGCGCTTACCGCGCTTGACCGGGCAAGACCTGACGAGATGTCCCGGAACTCCACAATACAGACACAGATTGTGGGATAGATGTCTGTTTCTCTCTTCGGGGGTGAGTGATGGGCATAAGAGCCACATCTGTATGAGCTCAGGCTGGTCTTCAGGAGAGGAGGAGGAGACCACTGGACAAGCAGGACCTGGGTAACTGGGCACGTGAGGCTAGCGTGACTTCCGCAGACCTTTCGACCCTGCGTTCCCGCAAGCAGCGGTCAACCTGGATGGACAGGTTAATAAAGGCTTCCAAGGATTGGGGTACCCCCACTCGGGCTAGTCCATCTTTAAGCGGCTCGGATAGGCCCAGCCGGAATTGGTAGCGGAGGGCTGAGTCATTCCAGGCTGTGTCGGCACTCCAGCACGACCCTGCTGGAGCGCATGGAGAGCTGCTTCTGCGGTTGCGGCCTGGTGGGAGTCAAGCAAAAGGGATATCACTAGCCCCACTTTCGTGGAGAAGGTGCAGGATTGCAGTGTAAAGTATAGTTCACAGGCATTGCGAAAGGCCCGAAATGTATTATAGTCCCCTGTGAACTGTTCGGATAAAGGCACCTCAGGTTCAGTGGGTAAGGTGACGATGGTACGGGCCGCAGACTGGCCGGAACTTGGTGGCTGGACTTTGCTTTCCATTCGGGTGTACCCCTCTTGCAAGTCCTTCACCGCTTGGGTGTGTCCGGTTAGATGAATACACAGATCCTCCCTTGGAGAGGGCCCCTGTGCAGATTCGGACACGGCTGTCCGTTGCTGTCACGCACCTGGTGGTGAAATCTGGCTTATGCAGTGGGAAACCTCTCTTACGACCCTGATTCGGGAACCCCTGGTAGAGTAGAAAGGAGGTTCGGGAGTGCAGGGAGGCACGAGGGTGGACTGGGTCACTGGTGGTGATCTGAAGGTCCCTTGATGAGCTCATGCAAACAGAGGCATAGTGGTGCAGGCTGGGTCAGTAGCAGGCTGGCTATACAGTACAGAAGGAGCAGGCAGGTGGATGGTCAGATGCAAGCAGGGTCGGCAACAGGTGGGCAGCAGAAGTACAAGGGGTCAGGCAGGAGAGTCGTCAAAGGCAAGTCGGTGTCAGTGCAGGCGGATGTTGAGCAGGGTCTAGGTCAAGCTGGGTCTCAGGTAACAGGAATAGCTTCAGAACAGATCATGGGCAAAAACAGGTAAAACAGGTAACGCTGTAAAACAGACAGCACTGGTTGCAAGGTGCCCATACACTTGAGAAAGGAGCACGCACGCTCCATATGGAGTCCATGCATGCTCAGAAACGCATTAGTGTTCCCGGCCCTCGAATGACATCACGACATACGCTGCGGTGCATTCCAAGCCGGTCACTCTGTTCCCCTTGTACGGACACACACTACAGAACTCACCGACTTCCTACTTCTGACACTGGGGTTTTCTTGGGACCGGTCCCCCACACAGCCAGCACTGTAGACCCACTAGAGAGGCTAACTCACTTGCCGAGGAGCTGTTACTTCCAACCTTTCATGTAAGTGTTTTTATGGTTGTTCTACATTTATTAAACCATGCAACTGAGTGGCGCTTCTCTGCACTTCCTTTTTTCTACATGATATTGAGCTGACTTCACTCGAGAGAGGAGCTTGATTTTGCCTTCAGTAGTGGTCCTGTTCCATTACTTCATTCCCAGGTGCAGGCTGATAGACCACCCAGTATGCCGTGGATTACAAGCACTGTACTTATTGCAATAGTGCCACAGTTATTCCTTCAGCGCTTGCTATCATCCTGTTTATCGCTGGTTTCAGGGTGCTGTCTGCTTAAATGGGCCGTTTGGGTGCCAATGCTGGCGCATACACATGCGCACACGTGCACAGGCGTGCGCACACACTACGTGTGCCCGCGCACAGGCTTCCAGGGCAGCGATTGTTTCCTGACAATAGGTAAGGGGTGGGGCCACCTGGTATTGTCACCTGGTAGCACTGTCCCCTTGTGACATCCCTGACTAGTGCATGCTGGCCCAGTAAAGCAACAAAGGGGTGGTGCCACTGAGTGACAATACCAGTTGGCTCCACATATCCAATAAAATTAAATTTCACTCCACCCAGGGAACGTCATCAGAGTCCAGGGTGGAGTAAATTGCTTTATGTATGGAGACTTCCGAAAAGAGACTTTGGAAAGCAACTTGTGGATTGCACAGTGTTTTATATGCTTATCATGAAAGATTAACATGTGAGTGGATATTATTTCATAATTAGGGATGGGCCGAATGACCCCCTGTTCAGTTCGCAGCAGAACTTTCGAACATCAGGAAAGTTTGGAACCGAATAACAGACCCCATTGAAGTCTATGGGACCTGAAAGTTTATTGCAAGTAAGGTTTATTTGCAAGTAATAGGACATACAATGGTTATGGGAGTCCGGGTACTGTCCTGGGGGACATGTATCAATGAAAAAAAAGTCTGTAAAAAACATAATTTTTAAATGATCACTGATTTATTGATGCTAAAAGTAAAAGCATTTAAATGAAAAATTCCTTTCAATATAGTGCCTGGGGGGTCCCATCTGTGCCTTCACACCATAACCCTATAAGAGTTCTTGATGAAAGCAAGAATTGGCCTTGCTGTAAAAAAAATTGCAAAAATATGCACATGTCAAATAGGTGTGGAAAAATTGGTCCTTAGATGTTGGTGGAGCCTTCACACCATAACCCTTTAGAGGTATTCTTGATGAATTGGCCTTGCTATAAAAAAAATTGCAATAATATGCAATGTCAAACAGGTGCAGAAAAATTGGTCTTTGGGTGTTAATTGTGCCCATGAAGCCTACACCAAAAACATTCTTCCACATGAAATCAACATCCCACAATGCTAGGCAGTCTAGAAGTCCTGCAGCGATTCCACATCCCAAAAACAATTAATTGGTGACATCGGCATCAGAGGCTTCATAGCTCCTGATAATCCAGGACTGATTCATAAAAGTCAGACATCCACAGAGTCTGTGGACAGACGCGTTCTATGATCAGTAACAAAACAGCAGCACTGAATGCCCGTTCGGGAAGCATGCTGGATGCAGGGCTGCATGGCAGCTCAATAGCATACTGGGCAAGTTCTGGCCAGTGGATTGTCCACTGGAAAGTTCTCCATCTCTGTTTTCGCCCCTAGATAATCACCCACCATGTGATGCAGACGCTGCCGATGGGATGTGGAAGCTGACAGCCCTGGGCGGCGAGGACTAAAAAAATTTTGAAATGCATCACTTAGGCGGCCGCCTTCTCCACCACTCTTCTCTTGACCAACAGAAGTCTCAAAACTATGTTTTCCACTACACTGTAACCTACCAGAGTCAGGAAAAATGTTTGATAAAAGGTGTCCTCAAGAGATTTCATCTTCTGCACTCTCTGTGGGAGATTTCATCTTCTGCACTCTCTGTGGGGACAGTATGAGTTCTGAGACTTTCCCCTTATAACGGTGGTCAAGGAGGCTTGCCAACCAATAGTGATCCTTCTACTTTATGCCATGTATTCTTGGCTCCCTTCGGAGGCTTTGAAGCATGAGGGAGCCCATGCACCGCAAATTTCCCGAGGCATGAGAAGCAGACTCCTAGGGGTCACTCAGGATTATAGTATCTGGAACTGCCTCCTCCCAGCCACGTACCACTCCCAAGAGTTCTGGGGATGGAAAGCCATCGCTTACTATTTGCCGTATGTCTTCCTCTGCTTCAATGCCTCCAAAGCTGCCAGAATCCTCCTCCTCTCTCCTCTTGTGTGTTCTATGACATAGAAACAATGGTGTCTGCATAAAGTGGGCCTTGAGAGCAAAGGAAGTCCTCCTCTTCCTCCTGCTGCTATGCCTTGAGTGTCCTGTCCATAATGTCATGCAGAGTTTGCTCCAGCAGGAACACAACAGGGATTGTGTCACCGATGCATACATTGTCATGGCTCACCATCCTTGTGGCCTCCTCAAATGGTGACAGTACAGTGCATGCATCATTTATGAGCAGCTATTGGCATGGGGAAAAAAGCAGAGCCAGCCTGAGCCTGTCATGGAGCATACTCACACAGGTACTCATTGACAGCCCTCTGCTGCATGTACAGCTGCTACAGCATTGCGAAAGTCAAGTTCCACCTGGTGGGCAAGTCACAAAACAGGCGGTTTATGGGCAGGTGAAATTACCACTGAATTGCAGCCAAATGAGCACTGGCTGTGTATGACCACCTGAAATGGCTACAGACTCTTCTGGCCTGCTTTAGCAGATCTTCCACACCAGCTGAAGCACTGCATGGCACATTTTAGCCTGATTCATTGAATAGCCATTTGAACGCTTAGGGGGTACTTGATATTCATAGGACAATTCAGCAGAGGAGTGCACAGAACTATATAGCCTTAAACACAATGAAATATACAGTGTTAAACTGTCCCTACATGCACACTAATGTAAGGATGAATAGTGGTCAATACACTACAATCACACTATCTGAACTGTCCCTACTCTAGACATACACTAATGTAAAGATGAATGACTCGTCACTAGTGTTGAGTGAACCCGGACTGTAACGTTCGGGTCCGTACCGAACTTTCGGGTGTCCGTGGCACGGACCCGGACATTTCAAAAATCGTTCGGGTTCGGTCCGGGGTTCTGCTATTTTACTCCACGTGTTGAGAAGCTGCAGGGCAGCCAATCAACAAGCGTTTCACTGGTTTGCCCTTAGAAGCCATCACAGCCATGCCTACTAATGGCATGGCTGTGATTGGCCAGTGCATCATGTGACCCAGCCTCTTTATAAGCTGGAGTCACAGTGCTGCAGTCACATGCTCCTTGGGTTAGTGTAGGGAAAGGAAGCTGAAAGCTTGAGGGACAGATTTGAGACATTTTAAGATCTGATCCTGCATCCTGAGATAGATTACTTTACTACTGCTGTCTGTGCTGTTGCTCTGAGGACAGAT
>BLSH010373765.1:62367-153998 GCA_018402905.1 Glandirana rugosa | reverse complement strand
TAAAACCAAGCCCATATAAAAACGGTTAAACTTGCCCCACATCATGGTATCCACATCACAAAAAACTATTAAGAGGGTCACTAAATGTGTAAAACACCGACTTATCCAGTGGACCCTCCGAAACAAGGTAAGGAGAAGACTTTTCCCAAAGGGATTCCATAGGAGGGTAAACACGTAACACCTCCAAAAGTCACCTCTCCAAACCCGTACGTCATCAAATATCTTGTTACTATAGGGAAATTGGGACCCCAATAGTAACAAGTCTTTTAATACCTAAAGATCCCCCTAAAATTCCAATTCCACACAATATCCCAGACCATGCTCTATTCGAATACATTAGAATAAAAAAATACCTCACATCCCACAAAATCCCCCTTAACCTTAAAATCCCCCTAGAAATCCATAATTTTCTGAACAATGATAACCCCAGGGTTAAAGGGATATCATTGTTCTATAAACTACTGCATGCCCAAACCTCTCCACTGAAAACCTCCACAATGCACAAATGGGAGGATACCTTAGGGAAACCCTTTTCAGAAGAGGAATGGAACAAAGCCTCCCAGGTGACCTATTCAGCCACAAAATGTGTAAATCACTGGGAGAATTATCAAAAAACACTACACCTATGGTACTACACCCCGTTCAAATTGGCAAAAATATACCCGAACCAAAATCCTAAATGCTGGAGAGAATGCGGAGAACCTGGCACCCTGTTCCATATCCTATGGTCCTGTAAATCTTTAAAATCATACTGGAATAAAATATTCTCACTGATCTCAGATATATGCAAACAACAAATTGAACCTAATCCCGAACTTGCGATACTGCACTTAAATACTCACATCCTCCCCTGCAAGGTACGTACCATAATAATACACCTCCTACTTGCCGCAAAAACAAATATTACAAAACTCTGGAAATCCAACGAAACACCAGCATATACAGACACAATTCGCCTGCTAAATTTCCAATGTGAAATGGAAAAAACCTTAGCTTCTGCCAACTCTTACTCCTCTAAATTTCGAGTATCCTGGGACACATGGCTCAACCATAGTTTATTTTCTACACACCAATAACATGAGACTTTGCACTAGGTTCCACCCCTCCCCCCCCACCCTTACCTACCTCTCCCTCCCCCCACCTTCAAATCTCGACTATTCAGTTTGATTTGACATACCGGAGACATGAACATATCGGGTCTTTCCTTATAACTTGAAGACTTTATAGCAACCTTCGCCATCCTCCCTTCCCAAAGGGCACAGTATGTTCCCATTGGGGTGCCGGGAAGGAGGAGGTGACGAATCCCCTTACTGAGTCCTGCAAACCCGCATAATCCTTTTAGGTGTCTAAAACCCACCTAGCAGATGTGCACCACCTTACTTCAACTCTAAAGGTTTCTTATGCATCAGACTAACGTACTGTAACTTATGATTTTGCACTCTGGAATGTCAAATTTGTCTATTTGCTACATGTTATCATTTCCTACATTTTCTAATTTCAATAAAGAAGTATTGGAAATAAAAAACGTAATCAACTCCCCATAGTGGTCATTGATTATAATTTTAATAAGTCAATCAGCTCCACCTAGTGGTCATATTCATACTAATTAATTTACATAACTCCTATTCAATCTAATCAGTTCCCTCTCTTTATTTGTGCTAATACTACTACCTGATGTTTTAATAATCTATTAAAGACAACTTAATTTAATATGAAAATTTCACCAGTATACTACAACCACACACTATTTTAAGCTGTTAAGATACGATTTAGATCAATATCTATATTTAACCCATGTGGTGCCAAAGTATTAAGTTGGCAGATTCATTTGGTTTCATTCTGTGAGATCTCTTTCCTTAAATCTGTCACTCTCCAATGTTTAGTAATTTTGTCAATCCCACAGAATGAAAGTAAAGTTGGGTCTTTGTTATGTTCCAGTTTGAGTTGCTTTGAAATGCTATTTTTTTCAAAACCATTTTTTCATGATGTGCTCACTGATACCTTTGGACAATTTTATAGTTGTACCCACCAACATATTTAAATCTACAAGTGGACATACAAAGATAGGTAACATGTTGTCTATCACAAGTGATCAACTTATTTATTTTAAACCTCTTCCCTGCCACTGAATACATTTTTTACTATTTTTTATCCTGTGTGATCTTCCACGCTCTACATTTCTTACATCTGTGAAAGTCTTTTCTGTCTAAAAACATGACTTTTATTTTTGGAGGTTCTACCACAGTTCAGGCTATCATGTTCCTCAATCCTGGGGCCCTTCTGTAAACAAAATTAGGTTTTTCAGAGAGTATTATTTTCAAAGAGTGATCCTTAAGGAATAAAGGCCAGTATTTCTTAATACTTCTCTCTACTTCCTTATACTGATCATTAAAACCTGTAAAGAATGCTATATTATAGTCCTGCTCCTTTTCTTTTCTTTTTCCTTGAGTAGCTCTTCTCTGTTCATCTTTCTTACCTGTTCTCTTGTACACTGTACCCTTTTTCCTTCAACCTATGTGTTAACATATCCATTTGTGTTAGAAAATCCTCCTCCTTATAGCAGTTGTGTTTAATCCTCATGAACTGCCCCTTTGGGGAGGCTCTCACTCATCCCAGATGGTGGCAGTTTCTTGTGGACAAATATTTCCATTTCTTTGAAGTGTGTACGTGAACTTAACATATTTCCTTCTTTGGAAATCCCGAAGTCCAGAAATTGAAAAAGAGCGAGCTAGGAACCACTAGTGCCTCCCAAACAGCCAATCTGTCAACATTCCAAAAATAGTCGAGAAAGAAGAAATGGCCCCTTGGGGGACAGATGGGGGAGTAAAATAGTAATACAAATTTTTATTGGGTACAAGTATACAATAAAAAATTCATGTTTATATGAAATATTAGAATTAAAATAGGTCACAGTGATACATGTACATGCTAATACAAGAAAAGCACCGGTAGGTCAGGAGAAGCTGGAACAAACAAACCAGGCCCCTATGTGAGGCCACGACACAGGAATGGTTCGCAGCTGTCCAATGTCCAACGCGTTTTGCATTTTAGAAAGTTATATTGTTCATCAAGGGAAGAAATCATGGTGCAACATGTCTATAATTACAATAACAATTATTGAGTAACAGATAATGTAACAACAATCAATGGAACATCACAGGTGAAAAAGAAGGTATCTGTAACTTACACTATATCACAGTAAACAATCGACAAGGTCAATCGATCAATCACGTGTCTGGTGTTAAGGAAGCGGTGATAGACCCACCCTGCCCAAGCTGTGTGTCCGTCCAAGAGTCATCCCAACCAGAGAATGTCAATGCTGGGACCGTATAGGGTGCAAATAAGGTATGTATGCCCTGCCCAGAGTGTAAAGAAAGAAGTCAGTATGATATAAAAAGACAGTTGGGAGGAGGAGGGAAAAAAAAGGAATTTTTTCCCTTTTCTTTTTTCTCTTTTTCCTTTTCCTTCCGTTTAAGATATATGTATGTAACATATATATATATATATATATATTTATATATATATATATATATATATATTACAGGGTTGAAAATGAATGGTAGATCAAAAAAAGTAAACCCAAAGGTTATACAAGTAAGATGAACTAAGAATTCAAAAAAGCAAGGGAGTTTCAATACATAATATGTACTTAATAGTGTATAGAGCATGGATCACCTATGCAGAGCCATAGGAGTGCGTCTGGCCGGTTAGTCAAGTGTGAGCAGTATTTATATGGTAAACATGGGAAACGTCAATTGGACTGATCCATTGTAGGAAATAGGGGAAGGGGTGGTCAGGCCGGAGTCAGGAAAAGGAAGCAAAAGCAGAAAGGAGAATGATAAGTGAAATACAAATACAGGAGAAATAAAGGACAGCAAAGAGAGAGTAAAAGACAGGGATAAATGTGTAGATGCAAGCTGCCCGGTATGTTGGAGAGACAGTAAGTCTCTCCATAATGGTGTGTAAAAGATCACTCCAGCTCTCTCTTTCACTTGGTACATCCAAGCTCTAACTGGCACGGTGTCAGAGTACGTGAGAGATGGGAGAGCCGCTGACACAAGACGTGGCCATCCCAGCCGAAGCTGGAGGGAGGGGGAGTAACGGCAGAACAGCACCATGATGGCGGCAACGCCTGCCAAGATGGAAAACGCCCCCCAGTGGTCACGATAAGCATAGGCTCCTCAAATAATTTTCCGGGGAGCCTATGTGTGCCGGGCACTGCATTCTGAGGGAGTGACTCCCGGACCGGCAGCCGCCCCATGCTGGAAATGGTATAGAGGGGAGAAAAACGCCTCCAAGCGCTGTGGGGGCACTTAACCATAAACAATTATCAGTGGTATGTACACAAGTGATATACAGACACATTGTAAATAGAATAAATAAATAATATAGCAAAAAGCATTTACATAGGAATTAGGCATAAAACGTTCACTAAAGAGAAACAGTCACAAGGATGATGGTAAAAATTTAGTATTAAACCTTATTATGATGGACCAGAGGGGTGCACCTACATCCCTTGTATTAAGTATAATGTTATAAACCAAGACCATATGGTATGTAGAAAACATATAAAGGGATGGTTTTTGATGTATAGAAATTATTGATGTTAGAGTCACCCACCTGTGGACTGGGATGTACCCTGTCCAACGCCAAAAAACAAACCAGGGAAATGTGCCAGCATGAACTAAAGAGACATGGCGTCCCAATGGCAGTTCAGGATCTTTTTTACGAATGCATGATATGTGTTGGCGAATACTTTGGCTGAATTGCTGGATAGTTTTCCCCACATAGAAGCAAAAAAGTAATTAGACCACATGCGTGGTTTTGCAGTGATGAAGTGCTTCGGCTGTAGGGTATCCCCATTAGGAAGTGGGGGAGTAAGGGTGGCATGTATAAATTGACAAGACAAGCAGCCCCCACAGCGATAAGTAGCCAGCAAATTTTTACAGGGATCCCTGTGTGCCTCCCCTTTGAACTCACAGTGGACCAACTTGTCTGATAGTGAGGGGTGCTCTCCTGTATGTACTCAAGGGTTTTGATGGTACAAATGGGCCCACTGAAGGATCCATAGTTAATAAATGCCAGTATCTGTTAAGGATAATGTTTAATTCTTTGCTCCAAGTGCAGGGCGTGGGCATGGGCACGTGTTGTGCCTACACCAATCTGTACCTGGGGAAGTGGGAACAGTCTTTGACCTCGGATGAGACATACTTTCCATACTCGGACCACATACTACTGGATGGATGGCTCAGCTGCACTCTAAGTGATTATGTATAAATTGTGCATTAATTCGCTGGGCCACCTTCATCTCGAAAGGTCATTATATGAAAATTGGTATGGAGAAAAGGGATTTTAATGGTGCCAAAAAAGATGCAACAAAATTCATAAATAAATAGAAAAATAGAAAAATTATTTAAATACATTAAAATCATAGAAGAGTCTTATAGTTTTCTATTCTCAGGTGATAACAGCTACAGGTGTTACCAGAAACAAAATCTGCCATTTATACAGAGGAACTTGTCAAGATGCCTGTTAGTTCGACATGTTTCACAATATGCTTCATCAGTAACAGTAAGGCATGCAAATGTTCTAAACAGATACAAAAACAGAAAAATAAACAATAATATAACATTAGCAGAAAAAGTGACAATAATTCAGTATCATGGCAGATTATGATTCATCTAGAGAAAAAACACATAGAGATGTTGCTCATTGCAATCAGATATTATTGTCACTGAATTTTATAATTGAGATATTGGTCCAATAGAGCTTAATAAACACATTTGTTCTACAACATACTACTTTCAATATATTAACCGGAGTTTGTTTGAAAAAGAAACACCTTTACTTCTAAATTTTGTAAATGCTGTAAAACACCTAATAATTGCAAACAGTATGAATTTAGGCAAAAATTTAAACATCAATGAGCTCATCTGATAAGCAGATCAAAAAAAGTCAGAATTCTTGTTGTATTTTCAAAATGAATTGAACAAATTACAGTTGGAAGTTAATTTGTTGCTTTGGTTAAAAAATGTTCTTGGTAGTACAATTTTCATACTTATATGCAATTTGCCAAAGCTGGGCACCAACCTGTCACTTCACAAGGATGCACTTACAGGCAGTTGCTGTCTGATGGGGCAGGCCATGGACCTACAGATATTGCAGATAAGGAAGCTTCTTTGTGCCTATTACAATCCTTTAATCATTTCTGTCAAATGGATGATGGGCTGAAGCTGCATTTTTTTTAGAACTGCAAGATCTAAAATTGTAGGCTGGCCATACTGTGTTTTTTAGCTGCCATATTTGGTAAATGATATCACCTGTATGCCGTTTTACATTTAACTTTCAGCTGGGCAATCTCCCAGAAGACAGCTAAATAGGGCTAGGGATACAGCACTGTGTGGGAAGCTGTCACATGCATGACACCTACCCAGCACAAATACTGCCTGTTTTAAATACTGGTGTACCCCAGCTCAGAGTTGGCGTAAAGTGTAACTATAGGCAAAACTTTTTTTTTCATTTTGGATGCAGCAATGAAAGGTGTTCTGTTGCAGCTACATGTTTCCCTGTGTGTAGCTTGACATGCAGCTTAACCCTCCTATTCTGCAATAGGCCAGACTGAGTGTAATCTTGAGGCTTTATTAACAAAACAGGGTGGGTGAAACTATAAAAAAATAAACACAGATGCATATAATCAGTATATGAAATATACAGAAATAGAATGAATAAGCTAGGCATTAGATGGCGATAAGTAATTCTCACCAGCGATGCTGCATTTAGGAGATGCAAGCAAAGTGAGGGGATCCTGGTGTGCCCCAAGTCCCAGAATTTATTTTTCTATTGGTAGGGTTGCCACTTTATCCATTTAAACCCGAACACATATGAATTACACAGGCTCTGAGCCTAATTTAATGCAGATGAGGCACCAAGAGAGTTTAATTACCACCTTAATCAGCCACAGAACCTGTGTAATTAATATTTGTTCAGGTTTAAGGCTGGATTCACACCAGTGCGGTGTGAATTCCAGCTCAGTTCACTGTGAGAAGGAGAGGAGCCGCTATTCAGTAGCTCCTTTCCGGTCTCACAGCGCATCTGCTGACCCGGGGGGGGGGGGGTGCAGTGAAGCAGGGGAAAGATCCCCGTTCAATGAGGAACACATCTGCAAATTATATGAGCTCCCATTGAGCAAAAATGGGGCTGTAATTCGCAGCGCACTGCACAGAAAATGCACACGTACTCTGTGCAATGCGGAATGAGAATGCATTGCACATATGTGAAACAGACACATTGAAAACAACGTGTTTTCAAGTGTCTTGCGAATTGGATGAGGTCACATGCCTGATGAAGGGGCCTGCGTGTCCCTGAAACGTCGCTCTTAGCTGTAACCATGGGGTTGATTTACTAAAGCTGGAGAGTGCAAAAACTGGTACAGCTGTGCATGCTAGCCAATCAGCTTCTAACCTCAGCTTGTTCAATCAAGCTTTGACAATAAAATCTTGAAGCTGATTGGTTTCTGTGTGGAGCTGCACCAAATTTTTCACGTTCAAGCTTTAGTAAATCAACCCCTATGTGTTCGGTGAATAAAGCTTTGGACTCGTCTGGAGATCCTGGTATGCTGGTGACACTACTTGCTCTGATGTTATTCTGTTCCAGCCGTTGGTCGCTCCAAGCACCCACATTAGAAATAAGCTATCTGTGCATTAGGAATATCACAATTGGAGCGGTGTAAGCCACATTCAGTTCGCACAGGTGTGAACCCAGCCTAAAGGAAGGAGATGGCAACTCTACCTATTGGAAGATTTTCCCTCTATTAGTGTTCAGATGTTAACCCTAAATTTGGGAGTTTCTTTTACTTTCACTTTCGATAATAACGATAAACAGGACAAGCAGAGTAATTGAATCTCCCTAATGGGGGCACAGACAGCAATAGAAACTGATGGGTATTAAATTCTTCTACACATATCTAAAACTACTACTAAAAAAAAAAAAAGTTTTGGCTTTAGTTACATTTTAATTACTACCAGGTTCCTAATTTGAGAATTGGCAGTAATTATTTAACAATTTGTTGCTCTCGTAGAGAAATGTTCCTAAAGTTGCAGTAGTAAGAAGTGTTTGGTAATATTACTCATGCTGGCACAAATGCTTGCCTGAAGTAGGTGATTCTTAAAGCGAAACTAAAGGTACAGATACACTGTATTACCAAATGTATTGGGACACCTGCCTTTACACGCATATGAACTTATAAATGGCATCTCAGTCTTAGTCCATAGGGTTCAATATTGAGTTGGCCCACCCTTTGCAGCTATAACAGCTTCAACTCTTCTGGGAAGGCTGCCCACAAGGTTCAGAAGGGTGTCTATGGGAATGTTTGACCATTCTTCCAGAAGCGCATTTGTGAGGTCAGGCACTGATGTTGGACGAGAAGGCTCTGTTCTAATTCATATCAGTGAACATTATGAACAGATAGGCAAGTGCATTTTATTGCAGAAGAGATATTGCATATTTTTCTTCAGCAATAGAAAGCTTGTCTGCTCACAATTTTTAACATGTTGCCTTTAGTTCCACTTTAAGGAAACTGCTGTCAGAAAATACCATAAGAGCTGTTTCCAGTTTCCATGATTGTATATTTGACAAGTTAATTTTATACTTCATATTTTTATATATTTTCATCTTGTTAAAGTAATGAAGAGTGACCAAGTCTTCAAACTGTGAGCAAGAATACACGAAGAAAGAAAATCAAAATTGTGCCTATTTAATAATCAATAGACTTTTCAGGACTCATCATAAAGATTAATATAATTTTAATCTTTGTTTGATTCTGTAGTGAAAGCAATACATGTAATTGTGATTATTTTTATATGCTTGATTACAAAATTAATATTTCTGAATCCTAGTGCATACACACTCAGCCAGCCTTGAACAGACATTATTTGTGGATAATCAATACTGTGACCAGCCTTGAACTGCTTGCCGCTATATCTTGTTTCATAGCCTATTACTTTTCTTTGAAATGTTTTATTTCTCCTCTCTATATGTTGAGGCAGCCTTGAACTGACATGTTTGACCATTCAGATTCCTTTGGAGAAGGTTTTATAGTGGGCTATCCTTCTTAACTACCTCAACATAAAGTTTTTTTACTTGATGAATTGGCTTTGCATACATATCTGTCTATATGAATTTGTGTACACACCTGAATTAATAATCAGAATGCATGATTGACTGAAAAAAAACTGGATAGATAGATAAATAGATAGATAGATAGATAGATGGATAGATAGATAGATAGATAGATAGATAGATAGATAGATAGATAGATAGATAGATAGATAGATAGATAAATGGATGGCTATAATGTTTTTGCTGGACAAGCAGAAATTTGCACATCTGCACTAGATTATCCTAATTAGATGCTTATGGTTTTGTATAGGTTTTGAAAGTTTCTCTCATCTGTAATCATAAATGTTTGATAGGGAGGTATTCAAATTGCAGAATCTATAAGGAGATAAGTTCCGGGTATGGAAAACTAAGGTATGCTTCTAACATGACTTGTTACATGACTCCATTGGTCACTTTTTCAGATTAGCCATTTACTGTGAAGCAAACTGGATATTTAGAGGATCAGAATGATTGTAATTTGGCTACAAGAATACTTGTGTAGGAACATGTTCGCTAAAGGTCTACAGTGTAAGTGTCTCTGTTATTTTACAAAGCCTTTTGCATCCTTTTGTTGCTTAGGGATCCTTATCTCTCCCCTTTGACAGAAAGATTCTGCTACTGAGAGGTTGCAGGGCTGGGGTCTGGGCCTAGATGACTTTGTCTGCTTGTAGGCTGTGTGCCTGGAACTTTGTTCCCAAAGGAATAGACTCTGAGTTTGTGGAAAAAGGCTGTGGGCCTGGAAGTGTTCAATGCTGCAGTCAGCTGGAACAGAGGTACCTCCTGTTTTGTAGCTAATTCAGTGGTAGCTGTGTGCTTCTGGGTGCTGAGCCCCAACAAGTGACTGTCAGCCAGAGAAATTGTAAAAGTTCTGGATCAAATGTAGGTATTCCACATTTTCTGTCCTCCTCTTCAAGTTCTGCATTAAAGTGTCATAAGTTTAAGATCAATGTAACACTTATCTTGATTGTCTTACAATACAATCTAAACATTCATTATTAACAATGGACAACAAAGATTTTGCTTCCCAAACACTTTTTGTGTATATTTTAGATTCCAGACTGCTTACCACGAAAACAACCTGTAATTGAACCTATCACATTCCATTTTCTAGAAATCTTCAGTGTTTTGCAATTTGCAATACTTGTTGGCTATGCTGCACACATGAAAGGAACAAAGGAAAACAATTGTTATTGAAGAACATTCAGTACACCAAGTACAACTGGAATATCTGTTGAAATCTTAAAGTAATGGTTCTGCAGGAATATATACCAAGTACTGTTGTTACATATGCGAGTGCAACAGTCGTGCAAGACAGTTGCATTACATTAACCAGTTGCCGACCACCGGCCGTGGATTGACGGTGGCAACATGGCTCTCCTGTGCAAATCGCCGTCACCTGATGGTGGCCGCAGGTGCGAGTATTGTGGGTGGGCGCACCGCCGGAGGTTCCCTCACACGCTAACGGGGGAGCCAATCAGTGGGTGGGGTGGACTCGATGTCCGTTGGCCACCCACAATCACTCTCCGGCAGTGACAGAACTGGGATCCGTGTATGTAAACAAGCGGATCCCCGTTCTGACAGGCGAGAGGAGAGTGATTGTATGTTCCCAGTATATGGGAGCAGCGATCACTCTCCTCCCCCGGTCATCCCAGCTCCCACACAGTTTTTTGATTGCCCCCTAGTGTTCCCTGCCAGTGACATTTACACAGTAATCAGTAGCTATTTAAAGCCCTGATCGCTGTATACATGTCAGTGGTCCCAAAAAAGTGTCAAAAGTGTCTGATCTGTCCGCTGCAATATTGCAGTCCTGCTAAAAATCACAGATCACTGCCATTACTAGTAAAAAAAGCCGGTGGCACGGCTCTTTAACCATGTGATTGGCTGTGTCCAATCACAGCCGGTCACATGTAAATACAGAAAGTGCCAGTAATCGGCTCTGATTGCCTTACACTGACAGAGTGTGCGGTCAGGAGAGCCGATCAGCAGCATCTCCTCGCAGGGGAGAACAGGGCATGTAATCAGGGCACTGATCATCAGTGCCCTGATTGCAGTAAAGCCCCAGAAGTGCCACCAATCAATGCTCATGAGTGCCACCAATCAATGCCCATGAGTGCCACCAATCAGTGCCCATCAGTGACACACATCAGTGACACAAATCAGTGCCCATTACTGGTGCCAGTCAGTGCTGCCTTTTAGTGCCCATCAGTGCCTGCTCATCAGTGCTGCACATCAATGCCCATCAGTGCCAACCATCAGTGCCCATCAGTGCTGCCTATCCGTGCTGCCTATCAGTGTCCACCAGTGCCACCTATGAGTGCCCATCAGTGCCACCTATCAGTGCCACCTATCAGTGCTCATCAGTGCTGCCTATCAGTGCTCATCAGTGACGAATATCAGTGCCACCTACCAGTGCCCATCAATGCAGCATAATAGTGCCTCCTCATCAATGCCACCTAATCAGTGCCCGTAAGTGTTGTCTCCTTAGTGCCCATAAGTGCCACCTCATCAGTGCTCATAAGTGCTGCCTATCAGTGCCCATCAGTGCAGCCTACCAGTGCCCATCAGTGCCACCTCCTCAGCGCACATCAGTGAAGGAGAAAAATTACTTATTTACAAAATTTACTGACAGAAACTAAGAAAAACTTTTTTTTTTCAAAATTTTCAGTCTTTTTTCTTTTTTTTAGTAAAAAATAAAAAACCCAGCAGTGATTAAATACCACCATAAGAAAGCGTTGCTTGTGTGAAGAAAATTATAAAAAAAAATTTTGATTTGCTGCATTAACCGCGCAAATGTTATTCAAAGTGCAACAGCGCTGAAAGCTGAAAAATGGCCTGGGCAGGAAGGCATTGCTGCCTATACATGCTGCTTTTCAGTTGTCCACTCACCCCTGAGGAAGATGTGCAATTAATTAATTTGAAACGCGTTGGGTATTCTCTGCTGGATTAAGGCAGAGTATAGTGGCTATATTTCCTGTTCATTTATATTTCTATATTTGTATTATTGATTGATTTTTTGCATGCATCCATCTTTTTTTGTATGGTTGTCGTCCATGTCCTTTTATGAACCAATTGTCTGGGTTCATTTTTAATGAATCAGTAAAATGTATAACTTTTAAGACTGTGTAAAAATTCTTACTCAGTTGGTTTCCTTTCAAAGTCCAAGTAGGGTTTTTTTCTCATTAGCATGTAGCAATAGGGATGTGGGCAAGCCTCTCATCTTCTGTTTTTTAGAATACAGCAACCATAATTTCCATTTATTGGAAAGCATTCAAAGATATTGTTGAGAAATTTCATTGCAACTTTACAACTCCAAACTATATTCAGCTGGCCAACAAACCTCTTTCAGCATACAAGACCACGAAGGGCAACATGTTACTAAAGATTAATTTTCTGTAACCAGACTTGGACTTCTATTCCAAAAATGGAGGTGCAATCAATGACAGACATGGTGAAATGTTTTACCAGGACATTGCCTCAATGGAAAAATGGAATCAGGGCAATTGGAATCCATCGATGCTTGCAGACTATTGTTGGACACAGCAGTACGATGCACTGGCCGCTGGACACTGGAGTATAATTAAAAATCAGCAATAAAACACTTTTTGCCCTATTAAGCATATCAGAAACCTTATGCAATTAAATACATTATAGTTACTAAAAGTTAATGTCATATTTCCTAATATAAATCTATGTGATACAGTCATTTTGAAATTAAATTTGTGCTCAGTTTGAAGGAGCCTATCATACCCATCAAAAGTTTTTCAGGCAGCAAAACATTTAAAAAAATTGTTGTTCAGTGTAACTAATCATTATTTAACATTATCTCAATAAATGCTAAAAATATCTAATTTTAAGGGTGCCAAAATGAATAGTCTAAACATACTGTACACTTTTATCAACTTTGTATTTAGATGAGAAAGCAGTAAAAAGCAGATAATACACAATGGTAACCATAAACCAGTGAGTAGAACATGGGGCTGGTTTGCAGAGAAGAGAGTAATTGGGGCTTGTGCCAATGGGCTCTTCACACATCCATGGGAATGCAAAAGGAGCTTGAAACAGTTTCTTGCAGCCTAGAAGGAAGTCACATGCATGTCAGGAGGTCAGCTGGTCAAAAGCACTTGTCAATGAATGTGAATAGTCTCTGGATTTTCTAAAACTGATGTCATGTGCAGTTGGAATGCACCTAAATCAAACTGAATTTGGCAATTGACACAAGCCATTGCTGTGAAATAAAGACAAAAAGAGAATTAGGCCTCATACACTCGGGTGTATCTTTAAAAATAAACAAAACGTCGGGCCCAACGTCAAGGAAAAAAAAATCGGTGTTTTTCGGCGTTATGCATCGGCGTTAGTGAGCATTTGTGAGCGTCGGCGTCAATAGGCGTTTTTTAAAAAAAAATCATCCCTCTGCTATTTTTCAACCTAAAAACGTCGGCGTCAAAAAACGCCGGAAAACGCCGGTACAATATTAGTTGGCATTTGTTGGCGTTTTGCGGCGTCGGCGTCAAAAAATGCCAAAACGTTACAGCCTCAGAACGCGATGGCCGTGGGTTCTACTTTCAGCTCACTAACACCGATGCCATCTACAGCTCAAAAACGCTGATGTTTTTATGGGGCCATTGACTAGCTGCAAAAAATGCCAGAAAACGCCGGCGTCAAGAAACGTCCATGTGTATGAGGCCTTAGACTAGCCAGGAATTATGTGATGCAATCACAATAAGAAAACAACAAAAAAAGACGTAATGGATAAAATTGGACTAGAATCATAAATGAAAGGGTGAGGTATAGTTGATGACTTGTAGAAGCATTTTTTGTTTATGGGTGAGTAATTAGAAAACTAGAAAAGGAAATAAATACATTTGTAAAATTAAAGAGATGTTTCACAATAATGCAATCTAATACAGTACAGAAACAGCAGGCTGCCATTAAATATATACTATTTTAAACTTGCTAGATAAGAATGATTAGAATAGTTAACCCTGAGATGGATTTCACATCAGTGTTACATAAGAAACAATTTACAGGTTCTAATATGCAGTATAATAAAAGCCTATCAAATGTTGGTTCCAAACATTTGTCAAAGACTTCAAGAATTTAAGCTTAAAAGATCCCCTATCTTCCAGTATTATGAAAGTAAATTCCATTTGTGTCTGCATTGATTTTTCAAATTAGGATTAAAGTAGTAACACACAATTTTCTTTTGTAGAAAGAGTCCTTATTTCTTGGCACACAATGACTCCAGAAGCCTTATTAGATGTTCCACTGAAGGGGCAAGCCATGTTTGGTTAAGCCTATATATATTTATTGTAGGTCACAATAACCTCATTAGGTAAACAACTACAATGCATAATGAATTAAATTTACACAACTGAGTACACACGATGCAACGATCGTAGGACCAAATGGCCCAAATCGTATGTTGGCTGTTGTATCTCGCGTACTGACATGCACTAAGTGATCGTACAACCAAGTCGAACATAGTGACGTGTTACGAGCGTATAAAAAGGAAGTTCAGGTGCATGTAATTTGTGAATTAGGAACGAACGAACGTTCCTGACTTCTGAGCATGCGTGTTTTGCACAGCATAACTTGTTGGACCAACTTCTCTGTACACATGGTACAATGGTCGTACGACCGCTTGTTGGTACAACCAAAGTTTTCTAGTCTGCTCATCCAACTTCTGTTGTACAACCGTCGTATGTCGGCTGTTCTAATCACACGTACTAACGTTCGGATGATCGTACAACAAGCATACGACCATTTTCATACGATCGTCGCATCATGTGTGCGAGGCTTTAGGCTCCATTCAGATTGATGCGACCTGGGATCCAACTTATGAGACCCCCCAAGTTGCATGACATGTGAAATCCCATGTTAGTCAATGAGAGCTTTCTTAACCACGTCACCCCCGGAAGGATTTCCAACTGTAGGACCAGAGCACTTTTTTCGATTCGGCACTGCATCACTTTAGCTGACAATTGCGTGGCCGTGCGATGTTTTACCCAAACAAAATTTGCGTCCTTTTTTCCCCACAAATAGAGCTTTCTTTTGGTGGTATTTGGTCACCTCTGCGTCATTTCTGATCACCGCTATAAACAAAAAAAGAGCGACAATTTTACAAAAAAAAAAAAAAAAAACAATATTTCTTACCTTTTGCTAAAATCCAAATCCAAAAAAAGTATATTAAAAAAATGAATTCATCAGTTTTGGCCGATTTATATTCTTCCTCGTATTTTTGGTAAAAAAATTGCATTCGGCATTTATTGATTGGTTTGTGCAAAAGTCGCTGCGTTTACAAACCATGAGAATTAATTTCTGGAATTTTTACATTTTTTATTTTTTTTTAATGGCGGCGATCTGCGATTTTTATCGGGACATTGATATTGGGGCGGACATGTCGGACATTTTTGACACTTTTTTGGGACCAATGACATTTATACAGTGATCATAAATTTAAATATCCACTGATTACTGTATAAATGTCATTGGCAGTGAAGGGGTTAACCTGGGGGGCGATCTAGGGGTTAACTGCGTTCCCTAGGTGTGTTCTAACTATGAAGGGGCTGGGCTGTCAGGGACATAACATATCTAACTGATCCCAGTGACAGGGATCAGTAGATCTCTTAGATGCCACCTGTTAGAACGGGGAACCGCCGTGTTTACATTGGCAGTTCCCCATTCTTTCCCTCTGGCAGCTCATTTATGCGCGCTGGCGGACATCTGGTCTGCCCGAGCTGCAGGCACACTGTGGCAGGCAGGTTCTTGCCCCCTAGCTGCACGTCTGTGAATCACCGCCTATTTATGGGGATTTGCGAGACAGCGCCACACTGCCACAGTAAATATTCTGTGCGCGGTCAGGAAGTGGTTAATTAGCACTACTGAAGTTGCTCTGACTTTAGAAAAGGTTCCTGTACTACTTCAAGGCGACTTCTATCCGAGTTGTGCCCATAGACTTTAATGGAAGTCACCTCTGAGTCGGATCATCATCTATATTGATGTGATTTGGATCTGACATTACAGAAATTTTACCCAGGCATTTCCTGTCAGTTGCTTCAAAGTCTCTTCAAAGTTGCATCAAGCAGTACTCAAGTCACAAACAAAGTCACGTGACTTTCAGCTTGCGGCAGTGTGAACCGAGCCTTAAGATTTTCTTTATAGTGGGTGATTGAGTTAATTCTAGGGCAAAGGTACAAGTTTGGATCCTACAAGTTGGACTTTGGACACATCCATATAACCATGATTTGATATTTTACAAACTACAGAGTCAATATATAAAAGTGTGCAAGAGATAGATGTAGTAGGTGTGGCGCTTTTCAGAAACTTGGAATGATATGTAACTACCACATGTGTTAAAGTGCTGGTGCTAGAGGGTACTACATTTTACCATACATTCTAAGGTACATTATTATTGTTATTATTATACAAAATTTATATAGCGCCAACAGTTTGTGCAGCACTTTACAATATAAAGAGAGACAATACAGCAACAGTAAAATTCAAAACAAGAGGGTTAGAGGGGCCCTGCTCCTGCGAGATTACAATCTAGGGTACATGACTCCAAAACACATCTAAAACTCAAATAGGCGATTCAAATCAAAAGCAAATATGAAAATCAATATAAAAAAAACAATGTTACAAAAAATGTTTTTCATATAAAGAGTGAACCACATAAGTCATTTTTCAGTGCCAGATTTTTGCAAGTCTTTCTAGACTCCTGGCGCTGTTCAGAAACTTGGGATGGTATGTGACTACCACATGTGTTAAAGTGTTGGTGCTATAGGGTACTGAAAAAATGAAACTTTACTTAGTAGTAAAGGCAGAGGATGGAAAACTCTAGGCACAACTCCAATGACTCGAATGCCTTTTTTAAATCTTTGATTCTCATGTTGCAAATGCTAGTGTTTTTCTTTCCTTTGAGAGCTCTCATTAACCACTTCAATACCAGGCACTTAGAACACTTCCCTACCAGGCCAATTTTCAGCTTTCAGTGCTATTGCGCTTTGAATGACAATTGCGCGGCCATGTGACGTTGTACCCAAAAAATTTTTTTAACAATTTGGTTCCCACAAATAGAGGTTTCTTTTGGTGGTATTTGATCAATTCTGTGGTTTTTATTTTTTGCGCTACAAATAAAAAAAGACTGAAAATTTTGAAATAAAAAAAAGTTTTTCTCTGTTTCTGTCACAAAACTTTGTAAATAAGTACATTTTCTCCATCACTGATGGGCACTGATGAGGCTACACTGACGGGTACCGATGAGGCAGTACTGATTGGCACTGATGAGGCGACACTGATGAGGGGGCACTGATGATAAGGCACATATATGAAGCACTAATGGGCACTGAAAGGCAGCACTGATAAGCAGCCCTTACGGGCACTGATAGGTGGTACTGATATGCAGCACTGACGGGCACTGATGTGCAGCACTGATGGGCACTCATAGGCGGCATTGATGGGCACTGATAGGTGGTGATAGGTGACACTGATGGGGACTGATAGGTGCCACTAGTGGGCAATGATAGGTGGCACTGGTGGGCACTGATAGGGGCACTGGTGGGCAGCAGATGACAGATGCACTAATAGGGGCCCATTCCCTGGTGGTCTAGAGTGCCATCCATGTTGAGCACTGTGCCCCTTACCTGGTGGTCTAGGGTGGGCTCCATGGTGGTCTAGGATCGGCTCCCTGGTGGTCAGGATCAGCTCCCTGGTGGTCCTGGGTGGGCACATCCCTGGTGACCCCTGGGCAGGCTCCCTGGTGGTCTAGGGTGGCAATCCTAGGGGGGGCTGTGCTGATAAGCAATCAGCACAGACCCCCACTGTCAGGAGAGCAGCCGATCAGCTCTACACTACTCACGTCTGCAGACGTGAGTAGTGGAAAAGCCAATAAACAGCTAATCACATGGTAAAGAGCTTCCGATGGGTCAGACTGACCTACCACACCACCGATTGCCGCAATGCACACCCCCACGGGTGCACGCCGGCATGTTATCCTGCTGGACGTCATATGACGCCCAGTCAGAATAACTGAACCACATTCCGCCCGTTATTCTATATACGGCGGTAGGGAAGTCGTTAAACTCTACTGAGATCTGTGCATATACAGAGGGAGCCAAATTTAGATTCCCTGCTGCATGGGTTTGTGAACTACACCAGTTCTGGTGATGTGCCTCCACCCCTTTGCTCAGCTGCGTTATTCATAAAGTACAGATGAGTGATGATGTTTGTGATCACTAAAAGAGAATAAAGGGGAAAAAGCATCTAAGGGCTGCTAAGCTAATTACATTTTGGTTTGGAATTAGATCTGTTATAATAGGTCCTTTTACTCTGCCTTGTATTGGCAAAGGAAATGCTCACTTAAACCCCATCCTGTCCACCCCAGCATCCCTTTAAGAATTTATGAAAGTCCAGGGGGTGGGAAGGATCAGCCATCATGAAACCACTGTGATTGACTGTCACAGTGGTCAAATGATCGGGAGCCCGCTCCACCAGTTACAGAACATTAGTGGTGACCAAAAACTGTCTTTGACAGTTTGGTCTCTGTGCTACTAGTGTTCTCTCAGTACAGAAGAATCAGCCACCCAGCAACGCATATGTGCCGTGTGTGGGCTTCAAAGCCCGCCCTTTTGCTGCCGCACATGTGTGTTACCTGGGTAGAAGCAGTTTAAGCTAATCCCTTTCCAATGTATGAGTAAAGACTCATAGACTGGAGATAGATCAATCTAAGGCCCCTTTCACACTGGGGCGTTATTCAAATGCCTATCCAACGCCTATACAACTTTAAATAGTATTTGCATGTATTTACCGCGCTATTGCCGCGCTAGCGCTAAAATAGCGCACCACTAATAGCATTTTGAAGGTGTATTTAAAGTGTTTTTAAAGCGTTACAGTGTGCTAATAAGCCCACCCACCCTACATCACATCCAGTTTACTTCCTGGTAAATCATTGCTGGAGACAAAAAAAAAGAGATATGATGGAGTATTATGAGCTGCTGCTGATGTTAGTGCTGCTATTTTGGCAAAATATGCTCACACCTAGGCAGCGACATCGCTATTGGGTACATCCCATCCTACAAACGCACTCAGAAAGGGGACAATTTGCATTGTTGTATAATGATCTGAGAGAGCACCCTGCCAAGTTCAGAAACTACACAAGGATGAGCATGTCAATGTAAGTAACACCGTCCCAGTCCCACTAGTTCCACTAGCAACAAACCACCAATCCTTAAGCCCAGTCTCACTACTCCCAAACCACTAACCCTAATCCCGGTCCCACTACTCCCAAACCACTAACCCTAATCCCAGTCCCACTACTCCCAAACCACTAACCCTAATCCCAGTCCCACTAGTCCCTAAACACTAACCCTAACCCTAATCCCAGTCCCACTACTCCCAAACCACTAACCCTAATCCCAGTCCCACTAGTCCCTAAACACTAACCCTAACCCTAATCCCAGTTCCACTAGTCCCTAACCACTAACCCTAACCCTAATCCCAGTCCCACTAGTCCCAAACCACTAACCCTAACCCTAATCCCAGTCCCACTAGTCCCTAACCACTAACCCTAACCTTAATCCCAGTCCCACTACTCCTAAACCACTAACCCTAATCCTAATCCCAGGACTACTAGTCATTCATACACACATTTTTTATATTACAGATTTGACATTCTACTTGAGATGTTGATCCCAGAATTGACAAGACAGGGTACCAATTGCAGGCTTGCAGTATCACCGTGTGAGCATTTGCTCATTACTCTCAGGAAAGGAATTCTTGATGCACGCACAATAACTATTCTAAACTTGATAATAAAAACAGTGACAACAATGTTCGCGACAAAAAAAAAAAAAAAATAGTAAATTACACAACAAGAGCATTATGTAATCCAGTAAACACTTTATAAGACCTATTGATCTTTATTTTCAATAGAAAAAAATCTTTATAACCTCAATTGATGTAATTTTCAATAGAAAAAACATATATAGTGCAACAATCACTATGAAAAAGAAATAAATATCTTATTCTTTCACATAGCTGTATGGTTTTAGTGCAATAATGTATTTGAACAACGTGTACAATGCTTCCCAAAATTAAAGGTTGTGATATGAACTTTGGATAAGTTGTGCCTCCTCTTGTGGGGGAGGAGGGTGATGTTGGGGATGGGGCCTGAAGGTTTGCATTTCGTATTGCCCTGCCTGGTACCGCATATTGCTATAAGGTGGAGGTTGCATAACATTGCTGGAACTTGATGTTGAGGAATTAATCATATTCCTTGGCTCATAGACCCCCTGTGTTGCAGGAAAGTCATATCTCCCATATGTATACACATGCTCATTTGCTTGTGCAATTGGTGGTGGTGCAGTAGGCTTATTTATATAAGATTCTAGCAGCCTGATCATGTCTCAGGTCGCATTCGTGAGTTGGATCAACCTTAGCGATGATAGGGTTTAGGCTGTGGGTGAAGGAGGCAATCTCTGCCAGCTCCTCTTTTTGTGACAAAATTAACTTTTTCACCACCTGGATAAACTCGTCTGACTGCTGGGCCTTGTTTTGGGGTCTTACCCTTGGTCTTTCTGACTCTGGTGAATGTACTGTCTCCTCATCCTCAAAAAGTAAAGGTGAATCTCAGACCTGTTCAACTTCCACACGTGTATTCACCTCTTCCTTTATGTCAGAATTTATATTACTTTCTGTTCTGTAATCAAAAAGATTATAATTAGATATTGAGACTTAGTTAAATATATATAGCTGCACATTTTTTGATAGTGTTCAGCCACATTTTTTTTTTATACATATTCTCCAAATTATCTATACGTACGGTCTCATGTTCATAGCTGGATTTAAGAACTGCAGTTTGGCAAAATGGCAGTATATTCTGCTGGATTTCCCACCTCCAGAACCACTCTTGTTTTTTTCTGTTTATTTAGTTCTCTTCTGAAATTATCTTTCATTGTATTCCATCTTGTTTCAAGAAGACGAACTAAAAGAGATCCCAAACATGTTATTTATATTTTACAGGTATCTTGCAACAGGAAATACTTATGCCTCATTACAATATGAATTTTGCAAGGGAATATCAACTATAAGTAATATCGTAAAGGAAACTTGTAAAGCAATCTGGAAACTTAACACAACATTGATGCCTATTCCAAACAAAGAAAGATGGAAAGAAATTGCCAATCATTTCTGGATAAGGACCAACTTTCCGAACTGTCTAGGTGCTATTGACAGCAAGCACATTAGGTTGACAAAACCCTGTCATAGTGGTAGTCATAGTTTTTGTTTGTTGACGTAGGAGCTTATGGAAGTTGTGCAGATTCTACTGTCTTGCAACATTCTAAATTTGGTCAGCGTCTTGCTGAAAACTGACTTGACTTGCCAGATAATCAGCCATTTCCTGGAACACAAAGTCCAGATATGCCTTTTTTTGTGGCTGATGATGCTTTTGCTATAAATGGACATTTAATGAAGCCTAACTCACAGAGAATTTTAGACATCCGGAAACAAATCTTTAATTATCGCCTCTGTAGAGCACGCAGGCTTATAGAATGTTCTTTTGGAATCCTAGCAAACAAATGGCATATTTTCCAAAAACCTATAAATCTTGAGGTTGAAAATGCTTGCAAAGTTATAAAGGCTGCATGTGTGCTGCATAATCTGGTTTGAGAAAAAGATGGCATTATTTTCAAGGACACATTGTCCCACAATTTGGAACCTGTTGATTTTCTGCATGTGCGTAGTCCGACTGTGAGTTTCACAATCAGGGATCATTTAGCAGACTATTTTTTGAATCTTGCTGGTGAATTAAGTTGACTAGGGGATATGATTTAGTTCTACAAGCTTATGCACGTTAATATCTAAGAAGCCAGGTAATCTTTTATTTGAATGTTTCCGTTCTATTTTGTTAGGAAAGTAGTCTAATTACTTTTGCCAAATGTTTGTACCATGACTCGTATTCGTATTGTCAAATAAACATACATTTTCCTACATAATTTTCGTACGTCTTTATTTATCACATATGGTACAATGCATGCATTTGAAATATGTAAATTGAGGAATAATGTGATTAGGATTAGTAGATCTCTTGCCATCTCCCTCTCTCTCCCCCCTCTTTCTCATCCTCCTCCATTCCACTCTCCCTCCCTCCCCCCTCTTTCTCCCCCATCTCTCTCTCTCTCCCCAAGAAGTTGACAGTCAGCCCTAGCGCTGGGATCACAGGATGTGTGTAGAGGTTGCAAATGGGAGATTATCCCTGGTCCTGCATCCTCTAATGTTTGTCCCTAAAAACATGATTAGCTCATGCATAAATAAATAATTTTTGTATTCACTGGCCATTGTCATTATCATGGTCACTGACAATAGTCATAACCATTGGTTGTGTCCACAGCAGGTATGGGGTTTAGTAAAATAGATGATGGATCTAAGGTCGAGGTAAAGTGAAATGTAGGCATAATGGAGAGCTGTCTAGTAAATGACGATCCCTATACAGAGTGAACTTGTGTTGCAGTGCATATCCTTGTGTGATATGATCATGCCATGCTGAACTGGCCGTGGGTGAATTGTTTCAGTTCACTGGACACTGCAGTGCTAAGTATTATTCATTTTTAGTGCTTGAATTATTTTTCCCATTATGGGCGTGAGTGGGGCCTCATGTCTAAGTTTTGCCTGAGGCCTCGCAAAGCCTAGAGCCACCTCTGAGGATTAGGGTTCGTGGTTAGGGACTAGGGGGACTGGGATTAGGGTTAGGGCTAGTGGTTTGGGACTAGTGGGACTGGGATTAGGGTTAGGGTTAGTGGTTTGGGACTAGTGGGACTGGAATTAGGGCTAGGGTTAGTGGTTTGGGACTAGTGGGACTGGGATTAGGGTTAGTGGTTTGGGACTAGTGGGACTGGGATTAGGTTTAGTGGTTTGGGACTAGTGGGACTGGGATTAGGGTTAGTGGTGTGGGACTGGGATTAGGGTTAGTGGTTTGGGATTAGTGGGACTGGGTTTATGGTTAGTGGTTTGGGACTAGTGGGACTTGCATTAGGGTTAGGGTTAGGGTTAGTGGTTTGGGACTAGTGGGACTGGGATTACGGTTAGGGTTAGTGGTTTGGGACTAGTGGGACTGGGATAAGGGTTAGTGGTTTGGGACTAATGGGACTGGGATTAGGGTTAGGGTTAGTGGTTTAGGACTAGTGTGATTAGGAAATACTCACTTTTTCTGGCTTTGTCAATCCTGCTAATAGCATTCCAGTTTGGGATGTGCTTTTCAGCAACTCTGGTCCATGACTCTGTTTCCTTATTTCGATTTGCATACATAGAGTTTTTCATGTCCCATTGTTCAGGGTGTCCCCTTATGCTATGTATGAACTCCTCTGGTTCTAGGGTGTCACTGGATGTAGACGGTCTGGCAAACTCTTCTGCTGGTTGCATTTCTTCATTATCTACTGCATCCATGTCTTTTTATTCACAGTGAATTTAGCTCTGTATATCTATCTCACTCTCCTACTACACCTCACCGGATTTCCTGGTTTCATTTTCCCATTATGCTATGCTTCAATCTGGTCATGTGACCCTCCCCACAGCTTTTTAGACTGTTTTCTAGGGTTGGATGATGCTTTTACAGCGCTACCCATTCATTTCTATGGGGATTGGCATTGGCAAGCGCTATTTTTACCACTCCCTACATTCCACAAAAATCATGCTTGCATGATTATGTTCACCGCTGTGCTAGTGCAACGCTTCAGTGGGAAAGCATCCATTGAGATGCATGAATAGTATTTTTATAGCGTTATTTTAGCGGTAATTTTAGTGCTATAACGCCGTAATAACGCCCCAGTGTGAAAGGGACCTAAGTGAAATGAGGACAGTTGGAGCTATTGTTATTGTTTTCTTCTGGCCACCAATAAACTAATGAATGGATTTTTTTTTTCCTGAGAACCAATGGACTGAATGAAGGTTGACAGTATACAATTAAAAAGGATACAGATGCATTCATGCACAAAACACACAGAACAGAATTCATATGCAGTTATAAAGTACGTATAAGATTTCATATATAAATATGTCAGGTTATTTTGGCAAGTTTGGCCCTGTCGGTGTTTGTATGAACACATTCTCTTTTATTCCATTCCACAGGAAAGTTGGCAAAAGAATGACAAAATTCATGTCATAGTGTTTCTGTATTGTCAGCATTAACCTTTCCCATGGTTATTTGTTCTGTGTAATGTTACACTTGTCTTGCTGCAACACATGAATAGCCGAGCCAATTTTGTGATGCAAATTAATTCAGTTGGATTGTAAATTGTGTGAAGGAGCAGTGGTTTCTTCAACAACCTGCCTGCGTGCATCCAGCTGATTTCTCCTATTCACACTAAAGTGCACTGTTTTCTTGTTGAACCTGAAAGTACATCCAGAAAACCTTTATTTTGCAGAGGTTTTTACATTATTATTTATTTATTCAGTGTCATACAATACTTCACTAACAAAACATTCTGCTCTGCAATCATAAATAAAAATACCCGTGGACATATTTATATTTATTGAGGTCATAAACGAAGCTTGTATTTGAATGTGGTGAGAAATTGAGTGATAATAAGTAGCTATAAGGGGCTTGTTCCTGGTGTCATTTTTCATGAAGTGAATTGTTACTTCTCAGTTACATGGCGGACTGTCGCTTGTCTAAGATTTAAAAGTGCTTTTTTACAAATCTATCCCTGTTTGTAGCAAAATATTAAAGATATGTAAATCATATATAGTATGGTGCTGTTTTTTTTGAGAAAAACTGGAAATATGCAGCCCTCTACACCGATCTTTCTCAATTTGGTCTCTGGAACCCCAAGGTTCCTCTAGAGCAGCAGCCTCCAACCTTTTTGCCACTGGGGACCGGCTGCGTGGAATAAAATTGTTCCAAGGCTCAAGGGAGGGGGGTGCGATGCTCTGGGGGGAGTGATTTTTCAAGGGCAATATGTCAGGGAGATGGCTGGTGTTGGTGCTTCAATCATCACGGCCCCATCGTTGTTATGGTGTCAGGATGATTGAAGCACACTATTTTTTATATTACATTGTAATATAAAATGAAATAGTTCAACTCACCATAATGTAGACTCAGTGGGACGCTACCTATGACTAAGCGTCCAATCATGACGTGATCAATTGCCATGTCGCCTGCCAGTGCCACCAGATGTGATTGTCACGTGCCAAGAGCTGAGGATGTCATTGTGGTCAGTTCTGAGGCAAGTGAGTGGTGCGGGCGGCGACAGATGTCATCTCTCTGCAACACTTAAAAGTCCCGTGCTGTGATAGCTGTGAGGGCGGAAGAGCTCTGAGGCCAGTGAGAGATGATGTCATCTCTCTGCTCTCTGCCACACCTCCAACACTTAACAGTCGTGCTGTATGGGCGGAAGTCGGAAGAGTGGTGATGCAGAGAGATATGTCCTCTCTGCTAGCCCGCATCTCATGCCGCCAGCCCGCCCGCTGCCCTACTGCAGAGAGGCTATGGCTCGGCAGTGGGCCACGGCCCACAGGTTGGAAACCCCTGCTCTAGAGGTTGCTAGGGGTTCATTGAGAAATGTATGCCTCTCAGATTTACATAGTTAGTCTGGTTGAAAAGAGACATCCAGTTCAACCAATAAAAGGGGAAAAAAATACAAAAAAAATACAATCCCATATACACAAATCTATACCCACAGTTGATCCAGAGAAAGGAAAAACCCCCAGAAAAGCATGATCCAAATTGTTCCAGCAGGGGAAAAAATTCCTTCCTGTGAACCTGAAAGGCTCCACTGCCGGGTACCCTTACTCTCAATGGCGGCGGCAGCACTCAATCAGCCTATCCAAAGATCAGTGGCGGTGCCGACATCGCTGGACTCCAGGACAAGTGTCCGAAAGCTAAAAATCAGCAGCTACTGTATGTGTAGCTGCTGACTTTTAAATTTTAAAGGGGCAGTGGCGGACCTCCGCTTTAAACTGAATAACTCACCACCAAGTTCACTATATGGACCACTGTATCTATAAATCTTACCATGTTACTGTATTTGTACATGTTGATCATATCCTCCTTAATCTCCTCTTCTCAAGAGAGAATACATTTAGTTCCTCTAATTTTTCCTCGTAGCTTAGCTCCTCCATGCCTCTTATCAAGTTGGTTGTTCTTCTCTGCACTTTCTCCAGTTCCCCAATATCCTTTTTGTGAACTGGTGCCCAAAACTGAACTACATATTCCAGATAAGTAGCCAGTGATGTTTTCTTGAGGAATGTGTGCTTCTCACATAAATTACCAGTGATCTTTTCATCTATCTGTAAGAGGGCCTTTCTTCCCAATTCCTAATGCAAGCAGCAGTCCTCCCTCTAACCACCAATGTAAGGCTCATTCTTCCCACACCAAGAAGCATTCTTGCCACTCACCATCACTGTAAGGAGCATTTTTCCCACTCACCACCAGAGGGCCTCTCCCACTGTCACCCAATGTAAGGTTCATTCTTTCCCCTCACCACCAATATAAGGAGCTATATTCCCACTCACTACCACTGCAAGGGACATTCTTCTCCCTCACTACCAGATTTCTTGCAATTCAAACATCACCCCTGATAGTTACTAATAAATCTTCAAACTGGGAGCATGTCTATATTTAACTGAGACACCCATGGCTAGCTGTAAACCTGAGATGACCCAGCAATTATGGGTGGTGATTGTCATGTCTATGGCGAAACAGCAGACACCTTCAGTGAATCATCAAAGGGAACATGCTATGTGCACTAGACTATCCTTAAAACAGTATTAAACCCATAAACTAATATTTAATATATTGTAGCTTATCCATTCTTAGATGTGATGGCTGCATTGGTTTCTATTTTTACAACTTTTTTCCCCTTTTTATTATCTGTCATTTCTTAGCTTCCTTTAACAGACCAAGCTGTCCAGCAAAAATGGAAGTTAGAGGTTTTGGAAAAAACATTTAACAATGACAGGGGTGATTACAATGGTCAATTTTTATTAATTTATGGAAAACTTGTATCCCAAAAGGAAAAAAAAAGTTATGGTAGCTGGAGTTTGGCTTTCATTTGTTAGTCAAGTGCATCTACATCTGCTAGTGCGCCTAACCCTTCCCTTTCCCCAGATTAAGAATGATGCTCTCCAGCGGTGACTCAATTGCTCCTCCACCAAGAGTGGAACCACCCAAAAATAAAAAGTGTCCTACTGGCCAGATCATCAGGTGAAAATACAAGGAAAAAAGCCTAAATGTTTTTTGAAAAATGAGATAAGATGCTGCATCCAGAGAAAGAAGCATACACCCATCAACATGTAGTTAATGTAGTGTGTAGATGTTATCCAAGCCCAAGTACATTGACTTGGTACTGAACAGCTGTGATTTTTTTCCTGAAAGCACAACTTTACTGGGAAAAATAAATACAGAAGAGGAATAAATAGAGAAGACAGGGGACAAAGATCCATCTTCATAGAAATAAAATAATGTGCTATGAGAATATATTAAATAGAAGTTAATTGTTGCATGCATCATACAATGCATTCCCAAAACATAATAAGCTACACTGCTAAAAATCTGTTTTATTCAATATACAGTTTCTCACAAAAGTGAGTACACCCCCTCACAATTTTGTAAATATTTTATTCTATCTTGAGGAAATGACACTTTGCTACAATGTAAAGTAGTGAGTGTACAGCTTGTATAACAGTGTCAATTTGCTGCCCCCTCAAAATAACTCAACACACAGCCATTAATGTCTAAACCGCTGGCAACAAAAGTGAGTACACCCCTAAGCGAAAATGTCCAAATTGGGCCCAATTAGCCATTTTTCCTCCCCGGTGTCATGTAACATGTTAGTGTTACAAGGTCGCAGGTGTGAATGGGGAGCAGGTGTGTTAAAATTGGTGTTATCTCTCTCACTGTCTCATACTGGTCACTGGAAGTTCAACATGGTACCTCATGGCAAAGAGCTCTATGAGGATCTGAAAAAAAGAATTGTTGCTCTACATACAGTAAAATAAAGAAATAGATGGCTTAGGCTATAAGAGTGTCAATATTTTGTGTGGCCACCATTATTTTCCAGCACTGCCTTAACTCTTGGGCATGGAGTTCAACAGAGCTTCACAGGTTGCCACTGGAGTCCTCTTCCACTCCTCCATGATGACATCACAGAGCTGGTGGATGTTAGAGACCTTGAGCTCCTCCGCCTTTGAGGATGCCCCACAGATGCTCAATAGGGTTTAGGTCTGGAGACATACTTGGCCAGGGAGAGAAAATGGCTAATTGGGCCCAATTTGGACATTTTCACTTAGGGGTGTACTCACTTTTGTTGCCAGCGGTTTAGACATTAATGGCTGTGTGTTGAGTTATTTGGAGGGGACAGTACATTTACACTGTTATACAAGCTGTAAACACACTACTTTACATTGTAGTAAACATGTGCAGAGCGAAAAAATTTGTTTGGTTTAGTTTCGTTTCGATTCCTTATTTACATAAGTTCGTTCAGTTACATTTGTTTCATTTGTTTAATTAATTTTTGGAATTTGTTTTGTTTATTAATTTTTAAAACTATTAGAAAAGTTTTTGAATCAATTTCAAATAGTTTTCAAATTCTAACAGTTTTCAAATTCGAATCATTTTCTAATTCAAATAATTTTCGAATTTGAATCATTTTCAATTCGTTTTCTAATTTCCAAGGAGGATGGGGAGGAGTGGAAAGTGGATGAATAGAATGGAAAAAGTTAGAATAGGGGAATATAACAGAAAATTAAAGAATATAATGTAATGGAGTGGAGTGGAACAGAGCTGTTTTACTCTGTTGTATTCTATTCTTTTGTTTTCTGTTATATTCTTTTCTAGTCAATTTTTTTCTGTTCTATTCCTTTGTTTTCTATTCTATTTTGTTCTCTTTGGAAATGGGAAAACTGTTCAAATTCAAAGACTTTTTGAATTCAAATTTGAAAACTATTGGTATTTGAAAACTTTTCGAATTGGAAAACTGTTTGAATTCGAAAACGATTCAGAAATTATTCGAATTCGAATTTTTGTCCGAATTTTCGTTTTCGTTATTCGGATTCAGCTAATAGCTAATGGGTTTATATGTGCTTCTGAAATTGTTACAAGTTACAGGAGCACACAATCACATAAATTACCCCCATTGTACCACAATTAGCCTTTTGCCTACATTTGAGGATTCTCCCCGTGGGCAGTCAAAGAGTATCACCCTCAATCATATAAGGACAATACTCGCAGCCCCCACACCGGGTCATCCCCAAATTTGTGGTGTATACAGGAGGTCTCCAAGTGAAGTCACTGTGCACCAGAAGGTCACCCAAAGGCAGGGCCCTCCTGTATACAAACCGTGGGTCCTTAGAAACAAATTTGTTGACTGAGCTGTTTTCCCTAAGAAGGTGCCAATGTGCCCAGCAAATATCCCTGATTTTGTCTAATTTTTGAGTGTACTGTAGACTGATTCTTGTATGGCCTTGTATCCTCTCCTGTTCCTCTTTACGTCTAAAGATCAGTGTATCCCTTTCACTATTTTTTAGTTGGTTGTAAGCCTGTGTAAGCCACTTTTTGTGGTAACCCCTAGAGTGGAATCTCTGCCTAAGAACCTTAGCCTCTTGTTCAAAATCAAATTCAACTGTGCAGTTGCGGCGTTCTCTCAGGTACTGACCTGTTGGAATGTTTCTAATCAATGTATTTGGATGGAAACTCCCTGCATGTAAAAGAGTTTTTACTGCCGTGGGTTTTCTAAAAAGTTTGCTTTTAATATGGCCATCCACGTCAATATATACGATATAGTCAAGTCCAAGAAAATTACACTGTTTCTGTCATAATCACATGTAAAATTCAAATTATAGGGGCTATTGCCCATAATCCCTACAAAGGATTGTCAATGTACCAGGCACACTGAAATGTACCAGGCACACTGAAGATGGACCCCCCCCCCCCCCGTCAAACAGCCATCTCTACCAGTCTCCTAAATAGACATTTTTGTAAGCCGGGGCACATTTAGTGCATATGCCCATGCCTTGTGCCTGACAAAAGCTCTTACCATCGAACTGAATTTTTTTGCTTTTCAGGAGAAATTCCAACAGTCGAATGACCAAAACATTATGGTTTCACTTGTCTAATGGTCCACTGTCCAAAATCTTTTTGACTGTCTGTAGACCCTTCTCGTTTGGAATCGAGGAGTACACGGCCTCTATGTCCAATGTTACCAGTAGGGTAACATTGGACTACTTTTGTCACCAACTCCTCAGCCTGGACTCTTGACCAAGATTTTGCATAATGATTATGTATCTTACTAGCTTAATGTTGCCAACTTCTGCTCATCCTTGACCTTGACCCTGCTTGTGATTTGGTACCTTACCGCTCGTCTTTAACTCAACCTGGCCTGTGACCCAGTTTTGCTCTCTAATGGACTTGGAATTCCAGGTGCCCAAACTGCTCTGCTTCTGCCCACCTGACACCAGCATTCCCAAGTTCAAGTCTTCAGTTCCAGCTTTGTGACACCTGCATCCTTCCATTGCCCTAGCAGACCCTGTCCCAACTTCCAGGGGTGCTTCGATGGCAATTATGCAAGAGGCCACCCTCATTTCAAGCTCTTTATACAGGAACACATATTTACTAAGCTCAGGAACATTAGCTTTCCAAAGAGGACTTTCTCTATTTGTGTAGTAAATAAACCCCCCCCCCCGTGACTTAAAGAACAACTCCTAAAGTGGGCGATTCTATTGCAAGGGCCTCAGTGGATGATAAAGTGGATGTTAAAGTGCCATTTCTTAAGCAGAAGCAAAGTGTGGATATAGCTAGGTATCAATGTCCAAGAGTTCATTAGCCAAATCTGAACAGAATCAAAAGCCAAAGCCTTATTATATAGGCCAGTCGGGATTGGCAGCATGTTTTCAGAAGTCCAGGAAACAATTATATGGTCAAAAGTCCAATAAGCAGTAAGCGTCTACAATAAGTGTTGGTAATTCTATCAGATGCAGTGTTTGAGTCCTCTAACCTCTTATTTATACAGCTATAACCCAATAGTATTCAGCACAAAGATCAGCTGACTAGATGTTATACAGATGTAGTGCAGTTAGCTGAGTATGCTCAGATGGATTATCTGACAGATAAAACTGCAAAGAGTGCAAACCAAAGTAGTAAGGATGAAAGTGCTTCACAGTGTATAAAAATATGCAAGTCCAGCACAAAAAGTCTGCAGAAAACCCAGGCAGGCAAAGCAGAAGCAGATACAGTAGGCATCTTACAAAACCCCTATGAATATCTTAAGTACCTTGAAGTTGTCTTCACTTTAAATATCCAATCATGTTCAAAGAAAATTAAAACAAAAAAGGATTTTTGTTTGCACGTGATTGGATTTTTGAGGTGAACACAGTGAAAACACTTTTCTAGCTTTGGGACTTTTAAGTTGCTGAATCCTAAATGATCAAATTTGTTTAAATACATAACATACTTTCTAGGATACTAGTTAGTAATCTAATTAGTTTTCACACATAACCCACCTTCTAGAGGGCAGGTTATGTATGAAAACATTAAGATCAAATTTAATAATATGCCTATTGGTCAGCTTCTAATTTCATTAACAGACTTTAAGCCTTAAATGTTTCTAGTATCACTTTGGATTAGCTGACACTTAGAACCCCTTGCTGGTGTAATTTGAATTGCTTTCCTCCTAGCAAGTGGTTTGGTGAGGTAGAGGCCTCCAACACTTCAATCAATAATACATCATTTAGTTCAACTGATATACTATGTAAGCAACTCTTTATGAGAATCATGCAAACTATCAAAGTAAATACAATTGACATGTTAAGGAAAATACTTTATTAATATATGTACTATATTTTGTTTCATTTTAGTTGAGTAATTTATGTTTTCTTGTTCAATCTCTTTATTATTTTACAAATGTAAACACAGTTAGACAATGTATGCAATGTGTTGCAAATGCATGCAATCAAAATAGTGCAACAGCATAAAACCTTAGGTTGAAGTACAAAGTATCTATGTGTAAACACTGGCAGGTGAGGTTTAATGCATGTGATGGGAGTTATCCAGGAGGGGGATTTTAGATAGTAACATCATAGTAAGAAAAGAGAGTAGTGGTGGGGGAAGTCGGGGAGGAAAATGAGGGAGATCATAGATGATGAAGAATGGTAAGAGGTAGGTTTCAGAGGATAGGAGTAGGATTGTTAGCTGCTCACTTCCTTAGAAAGACAAAATGTCTTAGTCAAATCCCACACCACTATTTTTCATGCAGAAGGACCACATTTATCCAAATTGGGATAAAAAGGGATTGGGGTATCTGAAAGTTCAGAGATCATCTGGAAGACATCTCTCCAAAATTAGTTTATGACAGGACAGGACCAGCACACATGAAGAAAAGTTCCCACGTGACCAAAGCCCCAGAAAACATTAAGATGGGTATCCAGGGGGTATCCAGGAACATAGTGAGTGATTCTGGAGGAACCTAGGTACCATCTTGTCTTGAAAAGGAATAGGATAGGAAACATAGAGGTATTTCTGATCACAAAATATGAAGAGACAAAATAATTTTGATATTATTAGCACATCCTGTCAAATTCCCTCATCCTGACTGAAGAGGAGGTGATATGTTTGGGACTTAATTGTTGTCTCTCACAGGACTTATATCAGCTCAAATCTGTAGAAGCCATTCACCTATTTTCATGATAAGATAATCATTAGGTAACATGCAAGCACAGGTTTGCAAGACTTGAGTGACCAATAGAAAGATTTTAAAGTGTAATTTTAACTTTACAGAAAATCTGACATTGGGTCGCTTTACCAGTGCGGGAATTTGAAATCCCTGTGGCTTTCTCTTTTCTTCTCCCCTGCTGACAGGATGGGCTAGGCGGGTTCTGAGTGGTTGGCGCCGTCCATGTGACAGTGCCAACCAATTAGAATGCCTCCCATACATACCTTTACCTTTACAAGATACATTTAGAAGATTAAGCCACAGGGATTTCAAATCCCCAGACCGGTGAATCAGTTACCCGATGTCTCCTAGCGGGTGATGGCCGGCTTCAGGTACAGCAGGACTGGGGGGGATGGAGAGGGGTCCAGTGTAAGTTCAGCTTATAGATTTACTGTAAAGGGGAACTTAACCTTTAAGATGGTTGATTTCTGAGTCCTGAGGGACAAATTATACTGAAAAAACTACACAGAATACATCAACACATTTATTTAATACAAAATTAAAACATAACTCACCTGTAAGTACGTAAGTAGACATGTGAACTTAGCCCACAACAGGGCCATTGATATTTTTTTTCCCGAGGGGGGTATCAGCCTTAGGTACCAAAAGGGCAATAATTAGTGAACCTGCCACGCTGTGACAAATCATGGGTGGGGCACTCTCTGCTGCAGTCCTCTCTCCCCACCCAACTTCTCCTGTACCACAGGCCACATGGCCCAGTTTCTGCTGGCCCATTAATAACCTCTACATTCTCAAACTGCCTCCCCCTCCCACACTTTCTCCTTGTCAGTGGGGGGCTGCCGATGCAGTGAATCAGAGTTCTCTTCTCCCTCCACACTCATACCTCCAAAATTTTGAACTTCAGAATGAGGGACACATGAGTAAGCCGTAGCAAAATGTCGGTGTGACCAAACTATTAACAGCGGGAGGGGCTTAAGGAGTGTGGTTAAACAAAACCTGACAGGGGTCAGCTGAGTGGAGAGCAGAGGTTATCATGGCAGAAGACAGGGGCCGGCTGGTGGAGAGCAGGGGTTATCAGGGCAGAAGACAGGGGTCGGCTGGTGGAGAGCAGGGGTTATCTAGGCAGAAGACAGGGGTCGGCTGGGTGGAGAGCAGGGGTTATCAGGGCAGAAGACAGGGGTCAGCTGGGTGGAGAGCAAGGGTTATGAGGGCAGAAGACAGGGATCAGCTGGGTGGAGGACAGGAATCAGAATGGCAGAGGAGAAGGTCTGTAGGGCAGTTTATGGGGATCAGCAGGGCAGCGAAGAGGGGTCAGAAGGGCAGATGACAGGGATCAGCAGGACAGAGTATAGTGGGCCAATAGGGCAGAGTAAAGGAGTCAGCAGGAAGAATGACAGGGGGTCAGTAGAGCAGGGTATGGGGTCAGCAGGATGGAATGGAGGGGGTCAGTATGGCAGGGTACATGGGTTAGCAGGAAGGAAGACAGGGAGTCAGCAGGGTAGGGTACAGGGATCAGCAGGAAGGAAGACAGGGGGTCAGTAGGGCAGGGCACAGGGGTCAACAGGACGGAAGACAGGGGGTCAGTAAGACAGGATACAGGGGTCAGCAGGATGGAAGACAAGGGGTCAGTAGGGCAGGGTATTGGGGTCAGCAGGACCATTCTTATATATATAAAAGAACATTCTTATATATAAAAGTGACACTATTGCCACAATGTGCAAGAGGTATCCAGTGTTATGCAGTTAACCACTGTAAACATGACATCTAATATGCAGTGCTTACTTAGCCCTGTGGTTCACCATAACATATACTTGAGCTGTGGTGACAGGGAGAAAGCCATGCTAAATGCATGTGCTGATGAACCCGAAGCCAGGCGTGCAGATGATGATGTACAATCGTGGCAGGTGGTGGTAAACCCAAGGGTGTGGGGACCTAGATCAGTGAAGTAAAAATCCCTAATATGAACTGACCACTAGGGGTCAGGGTAAACCCTTTGCGCAGATAATAACCAAACAAAGTGCATATGATCACAATTATAAACTAGAGTCCATAAATCTAAAATAAAGTTCATGTGATTCAGGTGATAGGTGAAATTCATCCATATTAAAGTGCAAGTAATCAAAACTCCAAAATCCTGAGTGCATTCATAGTGATAAGTCCATCCAGGTCGTCTGTCAAGCTGCAGTCTTTCAAACTTTCAAAGTGACCGTGCAGTCCTCCACCCATGAAATAGCCAAAATGCCTACTTACCAGACCTCTGTGATCCTCATCACAGAGATCATCAGCGCATAGGTGTGAGTAGGTATCCAACGCATCCACACAGGAGGGACAGTGGTGAGGGTCCAATCAGCTCATGTAAAAAGACCGGGAGGCTCTCATTGTGAAAAACCACTTGGCATTTATTAAAATGATTTAAAATCAAAAAGTACAAACAGGCAAGCAGGGGACATACTTTTTGATTTTAAATCATTTTTAATAAATGCCAAGCGGTTTTACACGATGAGAGCCTCCTGGTCTTTTTACTTGAGTTGATTGGACCCTCACCACAGTCCCTCCTGTGTGGATCCATTGGGAATTTTGGCGATTTTGGAGTTCTGATTCCTTGCACTTTAATATGGATGAATTTTATTTATGAACTCTAACACCTGAATCACATGCACTTTATTTTTTGTTTGCTATTAGCTCAATAGGTTGGACCGTTATCATGAAATAGATTTATGGACTCTAGTTTATAATTTTGATCATATGCACTTTATTTCTGATTATTATCTGCACAAAGGGTTTACCCTGACCCCTAGTGGTCAGTTCATATTAAGTTAAGAGCGCGGTTAATATATACACTTTTTATCATTTCACTGGGCCCATACCACCAGTGGCTCTACACAGGAAGTTTACATTCCGCTGGCTAAAGGAATATTTGTGTATTTCTTGAATATTTTTTATGAAGTAAAAATCCCGCTGGAACAATACCAGAGACAGTGTGCAGCCTGTATCCGAATGCCGAAGCCCTGAGTGTGGTGTCATCCACTTGGAAGTCACACTGGCCAGAGCGAAGTCAGCCTGGAGTCGGAATGCAAGCCTGCACCACCCCCTGTTGCCTCCTCAGCCAGAGGGTAGCTTAAGCTGCCTCAGTCCTTCCACATGACATCACCCTGCACTACACCAAGTCCCGGCCTGCCCACTCAATAAACTAACAGGCCAGAACCCACATTTATTATACTCAGCAAAAGTGTGACTGTGCCACCCCCATCCCAGTCCCGCAGCTGAAAGGTTACAATAGTCTAGCTGCTATGCCATAGATGAAGGCTCTGGGGGGGTCGACCCCCTTGACTCCCACTTATCTACGCCCCTAGCCCACAACTAGCCTAGCCCTCATCCTTTATTCCATTTATTGCATTGGATCACATATGAGAGGACCCCAGGTGATGACTGGGACTCTGATAGAAATGTCCCTGGATATATCTCTTAAAGGCTACAAAGCCCCTGGATCTCAGTGAGATTAAGAGTTTTAGATCGTTCTCATAAAATGAGGGTGTGGTAGACTGACCATAAGGAAGATGATACAGCCACTTAGAGAGCTTAAAGAGATTGTTTGGGCATCTGTAGGGGGTCTTTTTTCTCACATTGCCCCCATTGCATTATATTCTCCCCAATACTTAAAACAATGTTCAATAGGTAAACTAGGAGAGTCTTTTGGGTTGATTTATGAAAGAAAAATTGTTTTTTTTTTTCAGTTTGCAAGGAAGGTTGCACTTTGCAAGAGAATTTGCTAGGAACCATATGTGTACACACAAGGGGGGCACCCAAAAACTAAATGTGGGCTGTTCTGGCAAGTATCAATTAGGAATGATCAACCTTTCCCTCTTCCCCTTTGCAAGTAGGCACCCCTACCTAACATGGCTGTGATGGCATTAATTATGTAATTTGTTTGTGGCATACAATGTGCCCTATATGGCAGTGGCACATGCCAGGAGCACTCCTGTCCATACTTGGGAGTGTCCTGGAAGGTACGGAGCCACCTCAGCCTTCGTGTGGATACACAACATGCGCGAAGACACAGCACATGCACCACCTAACGACTGTTACTGCAGTGTGTGGTGTCCTAATGGATGAGAATACAAATGTGAGGGAATGGATCCTTTCCTCCTGTCTTTTGGGTTTACCACTTGAGGGAGCTATTTGGAGCTGACAACCTAAAGTTGGTGAGTATCTTTTCTTTGGGTTAAATGTGCAACAAAATATTGGGCCTCTTGTTTGTAGATCAATCAGTGCAAGATATTATGGATTGTATTTAATATTGTTTGTTTTCCTTGTCAGTCTCACTGAGTGTGTTTGGTGTAGGATACTGTTCCAGCCATATAGATCTCTTTATTACATATGGGAGTCATATGATTATTCAGATGTTTTATTATAGGCAATATGGGATAGTGGAGATATACTAGATTGTGCTTTAGCACTGGACTTTAAACTCAGGATACCTGCAACACTTATGCTTATCTATACATTTTAGAAAATACATGGCTTCAGAATAATATACTTAGAAATGCTGGGGGATAGCTGGTGGGGTACCCCTATACCTGGAAACCTTGGTGAGAGCATGTAATCAGTTCATTATTCTCTTAAAAATTATGAGATATATTTTATGTAGCTGTAATGTTTTTTTTACTTTTTGCTATAATACATATCCATAAAAAATATAAAAAAACAAATGTATTCGTCAGTTTAGGCCAATATATATTCTTCTGCATATTTTTGGTTAAAAAAATTGCAATAGGCGTATATTGATTAGGTTGCGCAAAAGTTATCGCGTCTGCAAACTATGGGATAGATTTAGGGACTTTTTTTTTTTTATTGTTTTTACTAGTAATGGCGGCAATCTGCAATTTTTAGTGGGGCTGCAACACTGTGGCGGACAAATCTGAACCCCAAATGACACTTTTTGGGACCAGTGACATTATTACATTAATCAGTGTTATAAAAATGCACTTATCAATGTAAAAATGACACTTGCAGGGAAGGGGTTAACCACTTCAGCCCCGGAAGGATTTCCTGCTTTAGGACCGGAGCCCTTTTTGCGATTCGGCACTGCGTCGCTTTAACTGACAATTGCGCGGTCGTGCGACGTTGTACCCAAACGAAATTTGCGTCCTTTTTTTCCCACAAATAGAGCTTTCTTTTGGTGGTATTTGATCCCCTCTGCGTCATTTCTGATCGCCGCTATAAACAAAAGAAGAGCGACAATTTTGCAAAAAAAACCCAAATTTCTTACTTTTTGCTAAAATACAAATCCAAAAAAAAAATATAAAAAAACATTTTTTTTCACCGTTTTTGGCCGATTTACATTCTTCCTCATATTTGCGATAAAAAAAATCGCAATCGGCGTTTATTGATTGGTTTGCGCAAAAGTGGTCGCGTTTACAGATGATGAGAATTCATTTTTGGGTTTTTTTTTTTTTACTAGTAATGGCGGCGATCTGCGATTTTTAGCGGTACTGCGATATTTCAGCGGACATGTCGGACTATTTTGACACTTTTTTGGGACCATTGGCATTTATACAGCGATCAGTGCTATAAAAATGCACTGATTACTGTGTAAATGCCATTGGCAGTGAAGGGGTTAACCTGCAGGGGGCGCTCTAAGGGTTAAGTATGTTCCCTGGGCCTGTTCTAACTGTAGGGGGACTGCCCTGGCTGGGGAAGGGAAGTGGTCACAGCCTTCGTATACAGGAAGGCTGTAATCACAGCCCTTCCCCCTTCACACAGAGCGGAGGTCCGTGTTTACATACACGGACCTCCGTTCCTCCACTCGGGGGGGCCATCGCGGGTAGCTGGCGGCAATCAAAGCCACCGCACCCACTCCCTGGCCCTCCCCGAACACAGTGAGTGCGCGGTAGCGCGCTCACTAGGCTCGTGAGCGCGGCCGCCATCATATGACGGCGATTTGCGCTCATGAGCCACCTTGCCGCCGTCAATTGTCGATCGGCGGTCGGCAAGGGGTTAAACACTAGAGGGCGATCAAGGGGATAACTGTACTCCCTAGGTATGTTCTAACTGTAGGGGGGATGGGCTTACTGGGACATGACAGAGATCACTGTTCCCGATCACCGGGAACAGTAGATCTCTGTCATGTCCCCTGTCAGAACGGGGATCTGCCTTGCTTATATAGGCAGATCACCATTCTGTCTCTGTACTAGGCGATCGGGGGTCACCAGCAGACATTGGGTCCGCCTAACCCTCGGGCACGCTACCGCAGTGGTCATGAGTGTGCATTAACCACGTGTGTATTAACCACTTGCCAACCAGCCATCGTATAACAATGACGGCTGGTTGGCAAGTGGTTAATATTTGGTTCTTAATATTCAGTGGTGGTGGTGATGGTAGTGGTGTTGCCGTTTAAACATCATCCACATCTTGCATGTAAGGTGGTCATCTATGTTTTTCTTTTAATATTGGTACTATATGTGCATTCTTCTTAAATATCTATAACTGTTGCAACTACTTTGTATTATTTGGTTAAAGAATGTCCTTACCTTAGCACCATGGGTATTCTAAAGAGAGAGCACAGAAAACGTTGTCTCCTTTATGACACTTCCTTAGATTGAGATGCTGGATAGACCCATAAACTGGGGGAGTGAGAAGGATGACTCATTTAGTTCTGTCCTTTACATCTCAGCTTGAGTTGCAGGAAAAAATTATAAAGCTCCTCTAGCTGGCAAGATGTGAAAACATAATATTCAAATACAAGTTAAAGAAAAATGATAAAGAAAACCCGTAGCAACCATATGTTTCTTTTAAAGTAGTTTTTAATAAAATTTTTACATCCAGTGTTCCAAATTTTGATGACTTAATAATAATACAGTACAGATCCTCCTTCTAGTGGTAAATAGTGCACATAGTTGGTATCCTTGTAGCGATGAAATCATCTTACCAAGTATATTATTTTTTGCCATCAATCTGAGCATTGAGACCACTCTGCTTTTTATTGTATAATAATTCTACAAAAACTTCTGAGGAAACATTCTTTTGTTAAGATGAGGGTCACAATGAAAAGTGTAAATCACATATTTATTTAAGCCTGACATCAAGATCTTTCTACTAACTACCTGATCTGCAGCTCATCTAAATTGATAATTGATAATTAAAAGGGGGGGGGGGTGAGGTGAACACCAAACTATTACAATTAGAAACAAAGTGGATATATATATTTCATAAGTAGAGTTGAGCGAACCCGAACTGCAAAATTCGGGTTCGTACCGGACTTTAGGGTGTCTGTGACCTGAACCCTAACCCGAACCTGGACATTTGAGAAAAAGTCTGGGTTCAGGTTCGGGGTTCGGGTATTTTTTCAAGCCTTTTTCGCGCCTGATGAATAGCTGCAGGGCAGCCAATCAACAAGTGTTTCACTTGTTTGCCCTTAGAAGCCATCACAGCCATGCTGTTAGGAAAAGGACATTGTGCCAGCAAAACTGGCTGTTTTCGCGGTGGTGCGCACGTCTGTGCGTGCCCGCGTGCGCGCGCCAAAAACGGTGCCAAATGGCGCTATTTAAGCCTGGAGATTCCTGCAATGGGTGCTGCACGTTCTACAGCGTCCGTGACCTGTGAGCCTCAGCTCCCTCCACCTGTTCCTGTGTTCGTTTGCTTCCTGATTGACCCGGCTTGCCCTGACCTGTTGTTCGCTACCTGCACCGACCCCGGCAATCCACGAACATCTGCTTGTCTACTCCTCTGTACCTCTGCTGCCCGCCCATTGAACGAACCTTTGCTTGGACCTGACTACCCGCCTGCCTGATCCTTTTGTACCTTCCTGCCTGCCCGTTGCCGACCCAGCCTGCACGACCACTCTTCTATCTGCACGTCTTCTGGAACCTCACTACATCATCAGTGACCATCCAGCCCTCGTGCCATCCAGCACTCTTGGCCCTCTGTCTACTCTACCAGGGGTCCTTGAATCGGGTGCGCAAGAGCGGTTGTTCCCTGCACAAGACAGACTCCACCACCAGGTTCGTGACACATGCCTACTAATGGCATGGCTGTGATTGCCCAGTGCATCATGTGACCCAGCCTCTATATAAGCTGGAGTCACATAGTGCTGCATGTCACATCATCTCATACTAGTGTAGGGAGAGGATGCTGCTGCTGCTGTGAGGGACAGATTAGCTTTAGAAAATCATCTCATACTAGTGTAGGGAGAGGATGCTGCTGCTGCTGTGAGGGACAGATTACCTTTAGAAAATCTGTTAAAAACAGCGATTTATTGGTGGGTGGGTACTAGAGGAGATTTTTGTTTGCTAGAGTCCATTTTGTTTGCTAAGCAAAGTGCCTCATAAAAACCTAAGCAATTTTTCCGTTTGTTAGGTGGGCACTTGCAGCCATTTTTGCACCTGCAGTGCACTAGCAACTGCTTGTGTGTCAGGGACACTACTTGTTGTGTTCTGTTAGTTCAGTTGGCAACATTTTGGCATATTTAAATACTGCTTTAACATTGCAGTTAGACAAATTATTTTTTTTTTTTTTTGTGCAAAATACTACATTTGCGGCCAGCGGGGCATTTCTTGCACAAAATTAAAAAGTGCGTCTACATTGCTGGTTTAAAAAATATATATATTTTAAATACTACATTTGCGGCCAGAGGTGCATTTCTTGCACAAAAATAAAAAGTGCATCTACATTGCTGGTTTAAAAAAATATATATATTCTAAATACTACATTTGCGGCCAGCAGTGCATTTCTTGCACAAAAATAAAAAGTGCGTCTACATTGCTGGTTTAAAAAAAAATATTCTAAATACTACATATGCAGCCAGTGGTGCATTTCCTGCACAAAAATAAAAAGTGCGTCTACATTGCTGGTTTAAAAAAAAAATATTCTAAATACTACATTTGCGGCCAGCAGTGCATTTCTTGCACAAAAATAAAAAGTGCGTCTACATTGCTGGTTTAAAAAAAAAGAATAATAAATAGTGCTACATTTGCACCTTGCTGTGCATTTCTTGCACAAAATTAAAAAGTGCGTCAACATTGCTGGTTAAAAAAAAAAAATAGTGCTACACAGTACATTTGCACCTTGCTGTGCATTTCTTGCACAAATTTAAAAGGTGCGTCGACATTGCTGGTTTAAAAAAATAAATAAATAAATAGTGCTACATAGTACATTTGCACCTTGCTGTGCATTTCTTGCACAAAATTAAAAAGTGCGTCGACATTGCTGGTTTAAAAAAAAAAAAATAGTGCTACATAGTACATTTGCACCTTGTTGTGCATTTCTTGCACAAAATTAAAAAGTGTGTCTACATTGCCGGTTTAAAAAATAATTTAAATTTGTGCTAAATAGTACATTTGCATCCAGAATGAGGAGTGTCAAATAAGGGACGTGGTGGTGGTCGTGGTGCTGCTGGTGTTGGTGGTGTTGGTGAAGCTCCTGTTGCAAGGAGGACGCGGTCGATCTGTGCCAGCTACATGCACAAGTGAAACACCTTCCTCAGGCTTTCCGTGGGCCATCCACACAGCCCTGCCCCAGAAGTGGAAGACATTGAGTGCACCGATGCCCAACCACTTCTGTTTCAGGATGAGGACATGGAAACACCACCGCAGCACGTCTCCGATGATGACGAAACACAGGTGCCAACTGCTGCGGCTTTCTACAGTGTGCAGACTGACAAGGAGGACAGTGGTGAAGAGTGGGTGGAAGATGATGTGGAGGATGATGAGGTGCTAGACCCCACATGGAATGAAGGTCATGTGAGTGACGTGTGCAGTTTGGAGGAAGAGGTGGTGGTCGCACAGAGGCACCAGCACAGCAAAAGAGGAGGTAGGTTGCAAAAGCGGAGCGACCGTTCCCTAGACAGTACGCCTGCTACTATCCACCGCACCCAGGGACCTAGCACACCAAAGGCAGCTCAAAGGAGTTCCCTGGCGTGGCAGTTCTTCAGACAATGTGCTGACGACAAGACACAAGTGGTTTGCATGCTGTGCAATCAGAGCCTGAAGCGAGGCATAAATGTTCTAAACCTGAGCACAACCTGCATGACCAGGCATCTACATACAAAGCACGAGCTGCAGTGGAATAAGCACCTCAAAATCCAAGAAAGGTCTCGGGCTCCTCCTGCTTCCTCTTCTGCTGCTGCCTCGGCCTCTTCCTCCACCTCTACAGTGCCAGTGTCACCTGCCAACCTGCAAACAGACGATGTGACAGCAACGCCACCATGTCCGCCACCGTCCCCAAGTATTTCCACACGGTCCCATGGAAGCTTACAGCTCTCCATCTCCCAAACACTGGAGAGAAAGAGGAAGTAACCCCCTACCCACTTGCGATCCCTGGCCCTGAATGCCAGCATTTCAAAATTCCTGGCCTTTGAAATGCTGTCATTCCATCTGGTGGACATGGACAGTTTTAAAAACCTGATGGCGGTGGCAGTCCCACAGTACGTGGTTCCCAGCCGCCACTACTTTTCCAGGCGAGCCATCCCTTCCCTGCACAAACAAGTCGAGGACAAGATCAAGTGTGCAATGCGCAATGCCATACGTGGACCAGTAAGCACGGGCAGGGATGCTATATCTCGCTAACTGCACACAAATGTAGTGGCGGGTGGGCCTGAGGCGGATCGCAGTTTGGCTCATGTCCTTCTGCCACCGAGGATTGCTGGGCATTTCTCTTTGCCTCCTGTTGCCTCCTCCTTCTACTCCGCTTCCTCCTCCTCTACCACCTCCTCATCCGGTCAGTGTAACACCTTCCCCACCAACTTCAGCACATCCAGGGGAAAACGACAGCAGGCTGTTTTAAAACTGATATGTTTGGGGGATAAACCCCACACTGCGCAGGAGCTGTGGATGGGCATTGAACAACAGACCGATGAGTGGTTGTTGCCACTGAGCCTCAGCGTTCTCAACCTGCTGCTGCTCGCCTGTCTGTGCTGCAGCGGAACTTTGGCCTTCCCGCTCAACGCCTCCTATGCGACGTGCGCACAAGGTGGAACTCCACCTTGCACATGCTGGAGAGACTGTGCGAGCAGCAGCAGGCAATAGTGGAGTTTCAGCTGCAGCACGCACGGGCCAGTCGCTCTGCTTAACAGTACCACTTTACCACCAAGGAATGGGCCTCCATGTGAGACCTGTGTACCATATTGCGGTGTTTTGAGTACTCCACCAACATGGCCAGTGCCGATGACGCTGTTCTCAGCATTACTATCCCACTTCTATGTCTCCTTGAAAAAACACTTCGGGCGTTGATGGGAGAGGATGTGGCACAGGAGGAAGAGGGGTCATTTCCACGGTTATCAGGCCAGTCATTCACAAGTTGCTCGGAGGGTGGGTTCCTGCACCAGCATAGGCCAGGTAAAACATTTTCAAGCCAGGGCACAGTTCTGAAGGCAGCTCGTGGGCATCACTGGAGCGTGGCTGGGGGGATACGGAGGACACAGATGATACACCTCCCACAAAGGACAGCTTGTCTTTGCCTCTGGGCAGCCTGGCACACATGAGCGACTACATGCTGCAGTGCCTGCTCAATGACAGCCGAGTTGCCCACATTGTAACTTGTGCTGATTACTGGGTGGCCACCCCGCTGGATCCCCGTTACAAGGACAACGTGCCTTCCTTAATTCCCTCACTGGAGCATGATCGGAAGATGCGCGACTACTAGCACATGCTGGTAGACGCATTGCTGAGGGCATTCCCAATGACACCGGGGGCTCAGTGGAAGCACAAGGCGAAGGCAGAGGAGGAGGAAGAGGTCGCCAAAGCAGCTGTGGCACTGCCAGCACCTCAGAAGGCAGGGTTAGCATGGCCAAGATGTGGAAAAGCTTTGTCAGCAGCACGCCACAACAAACAGCACCACCAGCTTATAGGCAATGTCTTAGCAGGAGGCAGCATTTCAGCAACATGGTGGAACAGTATGTGTGAATACGCCTACGTACTGACTGATGGGTCTGCCCCATTCAACTTCTGGGTCTCCAAATTGGGCACATGGCCTGATCTTTCCCTTTATGCCTTGGAGGTGCTGGTCTGTCCTGCAGCCAGTGTATTGTCTGAATGTGTGTTTAGCACGGCAGGGGGCGTTATCACAGACAAGTGCAGCTGCCTGTCCACAGCCAACGTGGACAAGCTAACGTTTATTAACATGAACCAGGCATGGATCCCAGAAGACTTGTCTGTACCTTGTGCAGAATAGACATTTAGACCGGCCTCGCACAGCCATTGGTATACTTAAGTGAACTTATTCTTTTTCTTTTTTTTATAGACCATAAGTCTTTATTGGAATTTGTAACAGGAGAAACATGAAAAATAAACCATGGTACATTTTATATGGAAAAAGTGAACCTGTGCTAGAACATCTCTGGGTTTGTCTGCAGATAGTGATCTTTTTTTTTAATATGTCTCTATATTTTGGGGGCTACCCCAATTAGAAAAAAAAAACAAACAAACAAAAACAGTGTTGGCTACCTCCTCCTCCTCCACCACCACTTCCACCTACACCGCCACGGTCACCGCCTCCTCAACCTCCTACTCCACATCCTCCTCCATTTTTTATTTTTTATGTGATTTTAAGTTATTTCCCTATCCACATTTGTTTGCAGGGCACTTGTGCTACTCTTACCCCCATTTTGCTTCATTTTGCAGCCCTCTAGCCTTGTCCAGGACTTTTTTAGGGCCATTTTAGTGCCCAAAAGTTTGGGTCCCCATTGACTTCAATGGGGTTCAGGGTCAAGTTTGGGTCAAGTTCGGGGTCCGAACTCAAACTTTTTCGCGAAGTTCCGCCGAACCCACCGAACCCGAACATTCAGGTGTCCGCTCAACTCTAGTTACTAGACATCCTGGCTTGAATGAAGGGATTTGTTATAAACCCTTCCTGTGAATACCTTCCTGCCACACAACCCTTCTCCCTTCTCCTCGCTGTACTGCCTGTACTATATACATGCTTTAGTATCATTATATATGTGTTTTGTTTCTTATTTGGTTGATTATCTGTGAGAGTTGTTAATTGATGTATGTAAACATTAGTGTATAGTTCGGTATAAGCAATTTTATATAAAAAATGTGTTTCCCCTTTCTGTTCTTTGTTGCAGACATGAATGCATCCACCCATCTGGCAGGGTTTGAAGCTTGTATTATCATCTAATCAGTATCTGGGTTTGTTTTGTTGGTTGGTGGGGTTTTTTTTTTTACATTTTCCCTATAGAAGTCCTGTCCTGATTGGCCGAGTGGTCTGGATGTTTGAACTGCCCATTGGCCAGTGGGTCCCTGTACGGACACCTGAGGGTGCCCATTTGGGGCATTGGCGGAGCACTATGTGCCCATTTCCCGCCACTTCTCTGGGGGATGGAGACCATTGGTATGCATGCCCCAGTGTGCACCCACCTTGGAGGGGCTCTTGTTTGCGGAGCTGTCTGTTTGGGTTGGCCCCTTGGCATTTCTGCCTTCCACATTTTGATCATTCCTATGGCTGGTGGTTTGATCTGCGGATTGGCGGTATTTGCTGTGGAGGTTGGCCTGGGATGGCCCTGCATGTTGATCCCCTCCCCATTGCATCCACTTCATGCTGTGACATCCTATGCTGCGGCATGATGGGGAGGAGTATACAAGGACCCATATGGCGGTGGCCATTTTGTGGTCCAAGGGAGCCTGACACCAGCGTAAAAGTGAGAGCAGATATGCAGCATATCATCACGATTTTTTACCATGTGGATGAGATCTAGCCATTTTATGATGTCTGGGATGTTTGTCCCACTGACTTGGTGCTTTATGCTTTTCATAGGTTAGGGCAGATCACCCCTTTCTATTTCAGGGGTGTTTGCCTTTCCCCATTCCTTCCATCTCGCATGCTTATGCTTACAAATTTTTTTCTTTGTATTTGGCAGTCCTTTCAGCCCCATGTGGGATTCATTTAAATGTCTGGCGCCATCTAGTGTTTAATCAGGCTCCCTACATTCTTTATATTGGTGATACTGAAGTAAGTTGATATGGGAAGCAATGATACAGCATTGTATAGTTAAAAGTAAAGGTAATTAATCGATTTACCACAATATGTATTCATGTATTTATTTTCATAGTCTTTGATATGCATAGTGATGGTACTTATTGATATGATATTATATGCATTTTTTGTAATTGGCTTTTGTTCATTCATATAGTAGCCATAAAACCACGCTTGTCCCTGAGGAAGCCACACAGTGAAACATGTAGGACTAAAGATGTGGAAACAACTATAGGAGTTACACAAATATGTCTTGAATAACCACAAAGCTGTCCATGTATTGTACAAATTGTTTTTATATTTTTCTTTGTGAATTTAATAAATTTTGCTTTTACTGAAAATACTTTATGTCATAGTAATAATTGCACCTATAAAGTCCCATCTTCTCTACCCTGTATTTTCTATGTTCATAATGGGGACGTTGGTGCTGTAATATAGTATTTCTTTGATTCTGCTGTTGACCACTTACCACAAATAGACCTTCACTTTACAGACTTATCTTGCTAATGGAGAAGTCCCACTGAAATATTGTAACAAAGTATTGCTACAATGCACTTTTCTCTTAGGGAAAGGTGGCCATAGACAGTGTCATAATTATTATGTGTGGATATTGATCTTCTTACGAACTGCTAAAAGCAATAGTGAGTACCACCCATGGTCAAAGGTACTTGTTATCAGGGGGTAGAGGGTAGATTTTACAATCTCATGAACAATCTTGCTTCATGCTGGCTAAGTTCTTTCTGCCATGGAGACAGGATCTTGGCAAGCTCTAGCTTCGAAGTGACTTGTGCAATATTTATGTGTATATGCTCCGTTTTAAGGGATACTTGAGTGGATTTTATCACTGATTGCTCTCTTGCTTGAACCTCTAATTTAAGAGTTAGGTAACCTCCTGCATTACAAATTTCCACTGGGGATGCGGTTTAATTTTTGCAAATGAATCTTACATTTTAGATTAGTGTTATTCTTACTATGTGCTCTTCGCTCATAACTCCCAACTTTGACCCAACAACATGCCATTACACAGTACCATGATCTTACTGCCCAATTATACACTGATATGTATTTTAAATTACAGATAATCAACACATTTTTTTTTGTTTTGTAATGGATGCAAGATGCTAAATTGAACTTTTGGTGAGGATAAGTTGTAGCTACAGTTAAAAACAGATAGCACCTTGGCTAACTTGATAGAGTCCACCCAAAAATAAAAAATAGCTTTGAACGAAATAATCTTTTTTTAGTGCATCTATAGTGAGGAAGTATGGAGCTGTTATTAAGAACATTTTAAGCAAGTACAGAAAATACCTGCCGGAAATGTGTCATTTAACTTCCTGTGAATTTAACTGATATACTAAACAGTGTTATGTTCCTTCTACACTGTGTTCTGTAAACTCATCACCATGTAATGGAGACAAAGAGAGGAAGATATGTGTGTAGCGCTGCCCTGTTAACTAAGTTACCATTGTAACCCTAACGTTGGTCATAGATGTACTAAATCCCGGCTGGTTCAGCAGGGACCAGATGAGATTCGATCCATCTATGGGCAGACTGATTGTACCCAATTTGATCCATCGATTAACTTGAGTACAACCAGCATGTCAGATTTCTAGCATAATTATTGCCAGCAGATATAGGCACTAGCAGTTATCACTGTGCTCTCCCAATAGTTTCATGGGAGGCCTCCTCTATCATCACTAAAGCCTGGTACATATTTTGAGTTTTTTTTTTTTCGTTCAACCCAGTGGGTAATGTGCATCAGGGCATTAGAATGGTGTCCTGCCTTCCTTGTGTTGATGGGGTAATCAAGTCATTTTCTATCCTTCCACCAAAATCAAATCATCTATGGGCTCACTAAGACAGGATATGTGTTATTCATAAGATTACAGGGGAAAAAAACTAGAAAAAAGATAAACTAACGCAGCCACCACATATGTTGCAGTGTTTTATTTTTTGTGTGTGTCTTTGAAGATACACTTCAAAGACCTTTTAAAGCTGCATGTCCATCTAAGACTAACCTGTTCACAGGGTTATCACACATCTGTACCATTTCACTGTAGAATGAACAGCAGTGTCAACCTGTTAAAGGAAAAATATAAAAAATATCAAATGGCAGGATCAATAGGTAATACATCTATGTTACAGGAGGGAAAAATAAAAACTTCTGTGTTAATGCTAGTGACATATTGCATCATAAATGTCAGTTTAATTTTGCCCATAATTATATTTGGGGTCTATGTATATTTTATTTACCTATGATTCACACATATTTGAACCCAATTAGAAAGTGAAAGTTGTGTGAATCCTGTTTGAAAACATTTATTGACATCTCAGAGTTGGATTACTGTGTTAGTGATCCCCCTAGTGGATGCTGGTAAAGAGGGGGAAGGGATCTAATACTGCAGCTTTTCCGCCAATGTAGTCAAGCGATTATTTTAATTGCTAATAACCATCTTTAAAATTGGTGTAAAAAAAAATGTACTGCAGGTTAATTATACATTGCCATTGCCATTGCCATCCCAATCTGCTTACTATTATTCTTTACTGTATAACACTATATGAACTGCAGTGTGCAGACATCCAGAAATTACATATAGCTTTATTAGCATATACTCTTTTGTGCCTGTGGCCTTTTTAAATGAAGACTGTGTAAAATTATAGAAAATAAAAGTGAAACGATTCAAACTCTTGTAAGAAAACATTTAAATACATTTTCTTTGTTTTAGACATTTTCTACAGGCAAGCTTTGGGAATGGAGCAATCAATACGCAGTCAATGTTGGTCACTTCAGTGTAAGCTTTCTTTATATTTATTGTCAGCCTTTGAAGTAAATAGGTCTTAAGCTTGTGGCATTTCATTATAACTTTTTCAAAATAATGATGCTGCCCTCAGTCTTTTTTTTTAGCTATAATTTATGTTCAATGCACTAGTCCTAGTCACACAATACTGTAGAGCCTGCAGAGGTGGAGATAGCCCTTAATGAGAAGAGGTTTCGCCTTTATCTCTTTTATACTTCAACCATTATCTTCCCCTGTCTATAAGCATGTGGTTACCACTGACAATAATGCTCACAGGCAACAAATGCTGATGAGTTTTCTATGCAGTCCTCACAATAAGTCTATCAAAACAACCTGGAAAAATTATGAACCACAGTGACAGACAAATAGAACCAGCTCCAGCATGAATTTACAGTCCAAATGCAATGTCCCTTTTAATTCTTCAGGCTTTTCTTATCTCTGCTGTTGCTCTTCTGGCTAGCAGATAACAGTAATTCTTGTGTGTGTGCTATTTTTTTCCAACTGAGTAAGATGTTCCTTGTGTCTTTCTGCTTGCTAAAGATAAAGGGTTAAAGACCAACTTGTGTTGGTCGCTTTGTGTTGGGAAAAAAGTAATCAGTATTCAAGAGATTGTTATCAGTGGTACAGCAGTACAGAACAGTAATTTTGCCTGCTTCGGTTCTTTTTTTCCCTCTTTTTTTATGAATGCACATAATGCCTGGAGTGTTGGGGCCAGATAAAAGAATTAGTGTTAGCAGAGGAGGACGGAGGCACAAAGTACAGCAGAGAATTAGAATGTCTATCTTTGTCTCTTGCAGCTCATCCAGCCAGCCAGGGTTCTGAGCTTGTAAACAATTTAATCTTTTTGCTACAGTTGAAACATAAAGACAGCAACCTTCTTTCCAAATGGATATGGGGAAGGAGGAGGGAAAGGAATGGAAAGAGCTGATGATAACTTTTTGCAGCTAATTTAACCCTTGTCGAGGCTAAAAATACTGGTCATTTGCATTAAGTATGCATGCTATATAAATTCTGAATGCATTTTATGTTTTATTAAGGCAACACATCTTTAGTATATGTATATATAATTTGAATACAAAGAAACATATTAAATATTTACATGGTAATTAATGGTAGTGTACTTGTCATAAATGTACAAAGTATTGAAAATAATTATAATACAGTGTTACTATATCAAATTATATTTGACTATATACCAAGTTTTGTTACAAGTGCACCATCTACTGGTCTGTTGCATGTCAGACAGTACAAAGTCATCTTTGCTTAACCTGAAAGTAAGTCATGTGCGTGATAAGCTACCTGCAAAGAGAGGGGTTGGGACTAGAGGAGACATGCATGTGGAAGGCAAAAAAAATCACTATAAATTCATACAAAATAATTTATTGATTGGTTCATAGAAGTTCATAAAAAACATACACACGCCGCCATTCTATGCAGACCAGGCTCACATCCTTCCCAAAACAACAGACGCTAAGAGACTCTCCACCTACAGTTTGAGCAGACGTTAGGGGCCACTCTGTGCCCTGGTCCATTTACTGACGGGCTGAAATTTGGGAGTTCAGTGGGCTCTGGGGCACCTTTACCAATCTACCATGAAGGCACTCCCCCTTATCTGGAGGGAGTCGCCTCAGCATTGTTCTGCAGGCCCTTAGCAATGAGGGGTTAGCACGTACTCGAGGCAGGTTTGGAACATGGCCTAACAAGCATGTACTTTGCGTTATTTATTGAATGCCCCTGAAGAAGGGAATTATTTATCCTGAAACATGTCGGGCCATTGACACGAAGTACTCACAAACTGCAAGACAACCTATGCCTTGAACAACCCTGTTTTTTACGTCATTTTTGGCTATACATGCTGTATGGTTGTTTTACCTTTTTGTATCCTCAATAAACTGTAACATTGTTTTTTTTTTTTTTTTTCTCTTTTTTTTTACCCTCAGAGACTGCCTTCTCCGTCCCTTTCTTTTTCCTTTCCTGCTCTTTCTCTCACCTTGTCCTTCGAGAAAAGGAAAAACTGGCAGGTTATGGCTTTTGTCTCATCATTGTGGTACTTTCCTCTTTTCAGCCTTTATTATTTACTTATTTTAGAGAATTAACAAAAATCCGGGCTTCTCAGCCACATTTCTTTTAAAAAAACACTCTAGCGTATACAAACTCGGTAGAGGGCCTTCTCCTCCCCTCCTCTCCCTTCCCCCCTCCCCCCCCTCCTCCCACTCTCTCTCACCCAGTATTCAATCCATTATCTTTTTCTCTTTTAAATTCCTCCCACTTCTTCCATTTGTTTTGATGTTTATCTAAGGCATTTTCCTTTTTACATATAGATCCTTCCATCTTCCTCATCCACTCCACTTTACTTATCCATTCCTTCACTGTTGGGGCTTCTGGGGATCTTCACAGTCTCGGGATCAGGCTCTTTGCTGCGTTCAAAAGGAACGGGACCAACGTATTTTTATATTCCCCTATCGGTTCCTTTGTTGCGTGGAACAGGCATTCCCATGCCTCCCTTTCTATTTGTTTCCCTGTAATTTTGTTTGTTATTTCCACAATTTCTTTCCAATATTCCACTATTTTAGGGCAGTCCCACCATATATGTGTGAAGGTACCCAGTGTTCCACATCCTCTCCAACAATTAGGTGAGGAACCACTGGCCATTCTTCCCAACCTTTGGGGTGTCCTATACCATCGGGCTATTCATTTATAATTCATCTCATTTGTCCCTTGGTCTCTTGCCGAGTTGCCTACTAGCTTCAGGATTTTTTCTTTCTCTATTCCCTTCGGGACTGTCCCTATTTCTTTCTCCCATTCCTTTATATATAGTGGCATCTCTAATTCACTTTCTTTTGTCAATATTGTATATATTTTTGAGATTCCCCTTTTTGTGCTTTGTGGTGAACTAAATAATTTTTCTATCTTCCTCATTTCCCCTACCCCTCTCAAGGGGTGCGGGAGTGTCTGTGTGAAGTGCTGTATCTGTGTGTATCTCCATCTATCCAGTGGTTTCTTCCCCCATTTTTTTATTAACTCCTCATATGTGAATATTCTATTCCCCACCATTATATCCTTTAAAGTTATTTCTTCTTTTTTTGCCCACTGGCTAAAATACATATACTCCTCCTTCCCCGGTTTAAAGTATTCTGTATTCAGTAGCAGCATTAGTGGACTATTGTTTTCCCATCTGTGTCTTTTATTTATTGTGTTCCATATTTTTAACGTGTTCCTGGTGACGCTATTAGTGGAATTTGCTAATTTCCTAAATTTTTTCGGAATCCAAACTATTTTCCCCAGTTCCACCTTACTTTGTGCTTTCTCTATATTTACCCACCCTTTATCCTCTTTATTATGCATCCATTCTGCTATTCGGGCTATAACTATAACATTGTTTTATATGTCTAATATTGTTGACTGTGCTTTGAAAGTCCCAATGAATTAGGGGGTAATGTCACTTGGTTCCATTAATAAAAAACATACACAGATCATGTGAATGCATGGATAATTTCATATATTTACATAATTAAAAGGGTACAAAATTTCATAATGGCTAGCAACATATCAAAGTCTTAAAATTAATGTTATAAAAGTACTTGGGAATTGAGTATGGTAAGATGAAACAAGATATAGGACTGATAGTGGAGAGACTCTGGATGGTAAACACATTGTTAAGGCATCAAAGAGCTTGATGCGTTTCATGGTTTAGTTGCCACCCATCAGGAGCAGATGCGGGAGTGATGCCTAAAAGATGTATAAGTAAACAATGGTTCAGAACATATCAAAAATTAGGGGGGGGGGGCAAAAAGAGTGATGAGAAGTCCACTCATACTTACAAACTGGCCATAATTATGGAGCATGGCAATGTAGGCTGGTGATAGGTCCAGGATATCAGCTGGCACGGGAGCGCTGAGGCGGTGCAGCCTATGGCTCAGTTGAAACATAAAGACAGCAACCTTCTTTACAAATGGAGATAGGTAAGGAGGAGGGAAAGGAGGAGGGAAAGAGCTGATGATAACTTTTTGCAGCTGATTTAACCCTTGTTGAGGCTAAAAATACTGGTCATTTGCATTAAGTATGCATGCTACAAAATTGTGAATGCAATGTTTTATTAAGGCAATGCATTTTTAGTATAATGCTGCCCATAGTTATTCATACCCCTGGCAAATTTTGACTTCGTTACTTTTATTCAACCAGCAAGTAATTTTTGATGGGAAATGACATAGGTGTCTCCCAAAAGATAATAAGAGGATGTACAAGAGGCATTATTGTCGGAAAAAAAAACATTTCTCAGCTTTTATTTACAGCTTTTATTTACATTTGAGCAAAAAGTGTCCAGTCCAAAATTATTCATACCCTTCACAAACTGTCACAGTCTGTGGGAAAATCAAAAGTTCTATACCATTTCAAATAGTCCAAGCTGTTCTAAAGCATCCTAATTACCCTGATTAATTAGAAACAGCTGTTTTAATCAACTCAACAGGTGAAAAACAGCAGCTCTCTGCAGTTGGTTTGTGTACAGTCATGGCTAAGACAAAGGAGCTCAGTGAGGACCTGCGGCTGCGCATTGTGGCTGCTCACAAGTCAGGAAAGGGCTACAAGGCCATTTCTAAATGTTTTCAAGTTCCAGTGTCTACAGTGCAAAGTATTATTAAAAAATACACAAAAAGTTCCGCACTGTGGAAAATCTCAGAGGACGTGGTCGGAAGCCAAAAGTGACACCTGTGCTGGCCAGGAGGATAGTTAGAGAGGTGAAAAAAAAACCAAGGATCACCACCAAGGCCATCCTGGTGAATCTGGTCTCTGCTGGTGGCAATGTCTCAAGGCAAACAATCCAATGGGCACTGCACACTGCTGGGTTCCACGGATGCAGAGCAAGGAGGACGCCACTTCTCCAGATAAGGCACACAAAAGCTCATCTGGACAAAGAAGAAGACTTCTGGTCTTCTGTGTTATGGTCAGATGAAATAAAAATTGAATTGTTTGGTCACAATGATGTTTCCTTCATTTGGCGTAAAAAAGGAGAAGCCTTCAACCCAAAGAACACCATCCCCACTGTCAAACATGGTAGTGAGAACCTAATGCTTTGGTGGTGTTTTTATCAGCCAATGGATCAGGGAACCCAATCACAGTAAACGGCACCATGAAAAAAGAGCAATACATGAGGATTCTCAATGACAACATCAGGCAGTCTGCAGAGAAACTTGGCCTTGGGCACCAGTGGACTTTTCAGCATGACAATGACCCAAAACACACAGCAAAAGTGGTGAAGAAATGGTTAGCAGACAACAACATTAACGTTTTGGAGTGGCCCAGCCAGAGTCCAGACTTGAATCCAATTGAGAATCTGTGGAGGGAGCTAAAGATCAGGGTGATGGCAAGAAGACCCTCCAACCTGAAAGATTTGGAGCTCATTGCTAAAGATGAATGTGCAAAAATACCTGTGCAGACATGCAAAAAGCTGGTCTGCAATTATAGGAAGTGTTTGATTGCTGTAATTGCCAATAAAGGCTTTTCTATTGATTATTGAGAAGGGTATGAATAATTTTGGACTGGACACTTTTTGCTCAAATGTAAATAAAAGCTGAGAAATGTTTTTTTTCCACAATAATGCCTCTTGTACATCGTCTTATTATCTTTTGGGAGACACCTATGTCATTTCCCATCAAAAAAATTACTTGCTGGTTGAATAAAAGTAACTTTAAGTCAAAATTGGCCAGGGGTATGAATAATTATGGGCAGCACTGTATATATATATATATATATATAATTTTAATACAAAGAAACATATTAAATATTTACAAGGTAATTAATGTTAGTGTACTTGTCATAAATTTACAAAGTTTTGAAAATCAGGTTTTGTTATAAGTGCACCATCTACTGGTCTGCTGCATGTCAGACAGTACAAAGTCATCTTTGCTTAACCTGAAAGTAAATTATGTGTGTGATAAGCTACCTGCAAAATGTTGCATTTTGAAGAATGCGTGTGCCCTGTGCTAAAAAGGTTTGGGTGTGAACTTTTCTTAAAGTGACACTAAACTATATCCTTATTCCCCCAAAATAATTCAAAAATAGTCCCCTACCAATGGCCCTGTAATCTATTTTTCATTAAGTTGTTTCTTATTGTGCTTATCTGCCTCCTTGTAATGTCCTCACACTTCTGTTTCTTTGAAATGAGCATGTTAGTTGCAGTTATATGCACCTCTCTATGTAAACTAAATATCCCATAGACCATAATCCTTAGTCCTTGTTTCCAGGTCATCACAGGAGTGAGCAATAGAGGGTAGCTACATTTCTACATACAGTTAGACCAGCCTTTTTCAATCTGGGTACCTTGAGGTTTCTTCAGGGGTACCTTGGCAAAATGCCTAAAAATTGATCAAATATTGTATACAAGCCAGCAGGTGGATCAAACCTGCCTTTTAGTTACACAAAGCCGCATGTTTTCATTATGCATCATGCTGGGATGACATTAGCTGACTGATGGAGAGAAATTGAAGGAGAAGAGAAACATTGGAATACTAGTCAGTACCAGTGCGCAAAAGTGTATTTGCTTTGGAAGAATAAATCACCTCTAACGTTGGGTGTCCTATGTGTGGATGTTGCTGCATTGTGTAAAGCTATTAGAATAGATTTTTACATTTTAGAACGGGGTGCCTCGAGACTGTCCATAATTGTAAACGGTGCCTTGAGATTGATTATCATTTTAAAGGGTGCCTTGACTGAAAAATAGTTGAGACCTTGGGTGTCACGTACCGGTTAGGAGGCTGAGATAATGAGAGGGCTCTCCTTGCAGCTAAGTGCATGACACCCCTGGAGTTGGTGACAGAAGGTGTAATGCCCAAAGATGCACGGGTCGCCTGCAGATGGAGCTTGGTAGTAGTTCCAGGTGTAGAAGTACTCTGGATGCACAGCAGGTGGAGCTGAAGCTGATCTGGAGGTGCAAACAGAAGACTGTGGTAATATCAGGCAAGGTGCAGCGTCAGAGGCCAGGCCGAGGGTCAAACACATAAGGCAGTCCAAATAAGGCAGGAGAAGTCCGAGAAGCAAGCCGGGATCAGAGCCAGAAGAGAGGTCACAGCAGGTCAAGGGAAGCTGGGTCGGTAATAGGTAATCAAGCACAGGAACCCAGATCTCAGGAACACAGGGTACTGAGCTGAAGATAATCCAGCGATTAGTGACAGTCAATGGTGTTCTTTTATAGGCCGGTTCTCGCTAGTAATTGGCGCGCATTGCGCGCCTTGCTGACGAATGTTCGTAACGGGAGGCTGGGAGCAATAAAAGGCCCTTTTTTGAGTTAAGAATGCATACTTGAATAGAATATATATTTTTTAAATAGAGTTTAGTGCCACTTTAAAGTTTTAAAGTGTTACTAAGCCCACAACAGTTAAATCAGTCTAGTAGATATGTAGGAAGCCAGCTACAGAGAAAAAGGTCCCAAAATGAAACACCTGTGATTCTATGGTTGCAGCTCGGCGTGCAAACTGTGAGTAGACAGGGAAAAATTTCCAGGAAGCCGCACTCCAAAATATGCTGCTTTATTGTAGATAAAAGTCCAAACAGTACATAAGTAGAGCAAAAAAGCTATCACGTTTCACGCCCTTCTCACTGGCGCTTACTCATAGCTGCTAGCAAGACAATGTGAACACAATTTTATATACATTGGCATTATACAAGTTATAACCAATCAAAATCCATTATTCGTCAAAGGTAATTAGAGATGATTAAACTGCAGGCGGTGGACTTCCCTGAGGGTGGGTTCCATGGAGGACTGGAGTAGCTGATCTCAGGAGAAGATGTCAAATTAATCAATACACCTGTGAAGACCAAATGGCCGAAATATGTTTCTCTCCTGTAGGAAACAGTGACCAAACAAAATAATGGAATAATTAAACACAGTAATGTGCAAAAGCTACACCAGATCAAATAAACACATTGATACAAGTATAAAAGAATAACAAGAGTAATTCATCAATCGATACAAAGTCAGACAGAAGTCAGACAAAACCCACATAGTTAGTGCATTTCAAGCGAGCTAACAATAACCACGGAGAACTGTAGCATACTCTCCATAGAATACATATCATGAAATGGTCAAAACACTTGGAAATAATAAGAATGTGCATGAAAGTCCACCGCCTGCAGTTTAATCATCTCTAATTACCTTTGACGAATAATGGATTTTGATTGGTTATAACTTGTCAAATGCCAATGTATATAAAATTGTGTTCACATTGTCTTGCTAGCAGCTATAAGTACGCGCCCGTGAGAAGGGCGTGAAACACACTAGCTTTCTTGCTCTACTTATGTACTGTTTGAACTTTTATCTACAATAAAGAAGCATATTTTGGAGTGCGGCTTCCTGGAAATTTTTCTCTAGCAACATCAGTCTGTACATGCAGTAAAGCATGCTTGTTATACTCACTGTGCAACCTAAGGGGTTAATCCTCAGCATTGTGTAAAAAGGCTGTTTGATCCTGTCTTCTCTGATCCTCCCCTTCTTCCACTCTCCCTAGACCATCTCCTGATAAGACACAGCCTTTGGAGTACTCTGTACATGTTTAGTTTGCTGTGTATTGCTAGCGAGTTTTTTTTGGAAGGGTGCATGTGATCAGCACATGGCCTATAAACACTGTCCAGACAAAGTCAGGGGTCATGCAGTCTCATAGGACAGTCAGAGGAGAATGAAAACTCCTATAAGCTTTAACCAGACACTGATAGAAGTCACTAACCAGACACTGATAGAAGTCACAAGACTGCTCTAACTGCTGATGAGAAAGTGTATTTAGCAGTTTATATTTACTAAAATGATTGCGTTTCCATGTTCTGTGTACTGTGGGAGACCAGATATAGTGAATACAGTGTTGTGGGTTTAGTAACACTGGAGTAAGCCTCAATCTTAGGTGTGAAGCTAATGGATATGTTTTAAGCTGTAGCTAATAATAATAAAAACAATAATAATATCCATAAAAATGTTTTAAACCAGTCAATTATATCAGGAATATTTTGTATATAATATTAACTTTTCTCTTAAAGGTAGTAGTTCTGGGGGCAGGGACAATTTCTAGCAGAGATGGGCCCTATCTAGCTGGGTTCTCTGCTAGATATCAATCTGGAACAGAAAAGCGTGTTAACTGAAAACCAACCTCAGAGTTAGTTTACCACCTGACAGCCACAGCACATCACCTGTATGGCCTGGAAGTACAAAGACCATGGAAAACCCAGGGAGCTAACACTGTTTTTCCTTCATCAGCCACACAGGCCAGCCATGATGGCAATGGGAGATCTCCAGTGTCTTCATTCAGCTGCTCCTCCACATGTTGAACAGACCCCTGGACTATATTCAGTGCTCTTGGGTGGGGCTTGAGCAACAGAGAGGGTCCCTATCTCCACCTGCATTCTGCACTAGCCACCCAACTGAGACCAGATCCTCAGACAGATCAGCAAATCCAGAGGTGAAAGTGAATTTTCTACATTAAACCAGCCAGTTTTATACACAACCCTGAAATACTGATGTTAGTGTCTCATTAAAGCTCCTACCATGCTGTATATTAAACCTTTTGCATAAATTTAAATTGGAAAAACAAGCCATAGGAGACAGAGCCAGCCATATTGAGAATAAAATTAAAGCAGAGTTCCAGACGAAATATAACTTTTAAGATAAAAATCCCTCTAGAATACTCATGCCTAGTGCAATGTACCAAAGGTATGCTGTAAACTATGCTCAGTTTTCTATTTGTGCAACATTGTTTTCTTACTTTGTGAAGTTCCTGCACAGCACAGACACCTCCACTGTGGGCATCTGAAGCCACAGTGTCCTTCTTCCTGGATTCCATGTATGCTGGCTACCCAGCATGCACCTACCAATCTTGTGCATGTGCAGTGTGGTGCAATCTTGGTCAGCTTGACATGGCAGGGCTCCAGTAACATTTAACATTGGCTTTATGGGAAATCTTGGTCAGCTTGACATGGCACTGGAGCAGTGTCATGTCAAGCTGACCAAGATGTTCCATAGATGCCAATGTTAAATGTTATGGGAGCAATGCCATGCCAAGCTGACCCAGATTTTCCATAGACACCAATGTTAAATGTTACGGGGGCAGCGCCATGCCAAGCTGACCAAGATATCCCAGGAGCCAATGCAAAGTCAGAAATGGCACCACAGCCCCTAAAGGAGGAAGTGAAATTAGATGTAGGCATAAATCAGGTAAGTGTACAGAAAAAATAAATAAATTGCCAATTCATTTTAAGGATGCACATTAGTGCTGCAGGGTAAGGAGTGAAAAATGTGGGTGGAACTCTGCTTTAATGACTTTGCATTCACCTTTGCTGAATATGTGGACTCTCACAATACCAGGAAAGATGGGATTACTGGAAGTTTTCCCTCCCCTGCAATAAAAAAAATGTTTTTAAAGCCACTTTTACTCAAATTGAGGCATTACCTGACCTGTCCCTAGAAGGGATGATTGTGGACTGTTTCCACAGGCTGCTGAAACCCTATCACATACCAGAAAAGCTCCTCGGACGAGTAGTGGCACTCATTTTTATTATGTAAAAAAGTAATTTTGGAGGCAGATAGAAAATCTACGGACCTCCCTGAAAGCATTACAGACCTTATCTTTTATGCTGATCTGTCAAAACAAACACTTCTGCTTGGGCAAAAAAAGTTATTTTCTGTGACTAAAGCTGTGTATACATTGATCAGGATTTTTTTGATCAGCCAGGGGGCTGATCAAAGAAGAAACTAAATGCATTGCCCTATTCCCCACTGCCCTATTATATGCTGACAGCAGGCTCATTGTCAATATATGCAAATTTACCATCAGTTCCGTTCCAGAGGAAGTGATCATTAGATTGACGTGGAATGGCCAAAGTTGGATCGAAATTTGGCTGGTCCCTACTGAACCTGCCAAATTTCGATCTATCTATGGCCAGCTTAAATCTCTAAACAACAATAACATTATATATCAATGAGGCTACTCTGTGGAATGGATTGTGATGTGCAGTGGTGAAACTCATACTATTCAAATAGTTGAAGAGGGCCTGGTGTTATTGAAAAAATGGGGTATTACTCCTGAACACAAGTCACTGCTAGTTATGATAAATCACCAAGGAGAGAATCTCCTAAATGAAATAGGGTACACCTAAGAAAAATGGGTGAGACCCCTGGAGCATTTACATAAGCTACCAACCACTGGCAAAAGATACACTGTGGTGTGAACTAAAATGATCTAAACTGGTAATTTTAATTTTCGATCGTATTTCCAATAAAAAAAAAAAACATGGTATATCACTGTTCTGGTTTCATGGTCTGAAACTAACCCTTTTTACCTTTAGCTCAGATTGAGCGGCTTTGATTCAATTGATCTTTCTTAATTACCTGTTTGCCACATTCATTTTTTCTCAGGAGACAACCTCTACACTGTATACAACAATGCTTGGGTCATATTTTATATACGGACTTCTATTCTGCAATCCCAGATATTCTTAGTCATCAGTAGGGATAGGTTTCGCAGTGAAATGCACCTGTTTGAGATTCACCAAACACGCCGCTTTGTTCTTATTGTGGGGATGAGACCCCTGTCCTCATTAACAAGGGGACATGAAGTCTTGCCAAGGAGCATCCCTCTCAGTGTTGAGGGAATGTGGTCTGGTATGGTTTAAGGGGCTGAGATGTATGCTCATTGCCCCTGCCTTTCCTTGCCAGCCAGGCTGCATGCTTGGATAAGGGTCTGGTATAAATTTTGTCTAACCCCACAATATTTTTACCCTTTTAAAATCCATTTTTGCTGGCTGTTGTCATTAACCATATATAACCATGACCATATTTTAATACCCCTCTGAAAATGAAAAAAGAAATAGCACCAAAGAAATGTTTTCTCTCTTTTATGTGGCCTTCTCAATTTGGATGGCCCCTTTTTTTCAGGAGGCTTCCCCATTTTGTGGAGAGCTGCAGAAACTCAAGTCATTAGGCATAATTAATTATATCATTACAGGTTAAGGATCCATGTCTAGTCTTCTCTTCGGCATCCAGGATTCACAGGATGAGAGGTGTTATTTAACAACAAATGTTGTCACTTTCGCTTTAGCACATCCTCCAGGTCCACCACTTCTCAGTCAGGATTAGGGCATTCCCAATTATTATCCATGAAAATGGCCAGAATTGATTTTCAAGGTTTGATTCCTGGTGACTTCTGTATATATCCTAAAATTGCAGCGCCCAATAAAAATGACATGTGCAAAACACCGTATATGACATGCAAAACCTTTTGAATAAGCAAAAATTCAATCAAATTTCATTAATCAGTTCAAAAAGTGTCCTTGTGCAAAAGTGCAAAATATATTAAAACAAATGCAAAGTTCATTAATTGGTAATTAAGGTGCTCTTATGCAAACAATTCATGTTTGCCGGTATCCTGCACTGGATAAATCAATTCTGACGGCGCAATGCTTAAACATCCACTGTTGTGACACCTTCATCATATATAAGATGGGGGCTTACTAGGTGGCCAGCAATCTTTCTTACTCAGAAAGATCATTAAGCGCTTGGTAGGATCTCTGATCCTCAGATGGAAGTCCAGACGTGTTTCCCCGCCAGCTTCAATATATTCCCCTTGTAGTGAAAGATGATCCAGCACACCGTCCCAGATGGCATGAATATATGGGTTCTCAGAGTTAAAACAGATACAAAACAGGGAGACTCCTCATGGTGTATTATGGTCTCAAAGGAATGTTTATTTAAAAGTCAGCGTACTTACATAAAAACAAGGATTTGCTGACTGTAAAGCCTCGTACACACGGTGAAAATGGTTGTACGACCGTTCGTTGTACAAACAGCCGACCGTTAGTATGCGCGATTAGAACAGCCGATGTACGACGGTCATACAAGCTGGACGAGCAAACTAGAAAACCGACCAACAAGTACATACATACCAACAAGTGGTCATACGACCGTTGTATTGCGTGTACAGAGAAGTTGGTCCAACAAGTTGTACTGTGCAAAGCACGCATGTTCAGTAGTCAGGAACGCTCGGAAGTGTTCGTTCATGTGAACCTACATTCCTACTTCACAAATTACTTGCACCTGAGCTTTCTCTTTATACATTTGTAACACGTCACTACGTTCGGCTTGGTTGTACTATCGCTTAGTGCATGTCAGTACGCGAGATACATCAGCCAACATACGATTTGGTCCGTTCGTCGCATGACCGTCGCACCATGTGTACGAGGCTTAAGTCTCTCCACTATAACCAATGCTATCCTTCAGACATTCAGCAAATCAAAAGCACATGTGCAGCAGGGTGGGTGCATCATTCCGACGATCATTTTGTCATATGTGACATCATCAGGGGAAATTATAGAAAGGAAAGTCCTGATGGATCACTTTTATTGAATAACATCCATAAAATCAATGACAGTGCATAATGCAGACAGCAAAAGAAATAGAAACAAGCTGGCTAATGCATTTTGTGCTAAATTAGCACTTATTCATAGCAATGTGCTTGTTTTTATGCCTCCCGATGTCTGCACTATGCCTTATCTTTGATTTTATGGATGTTATTCAATAAAAGTGATCTCAGTAGTGCAGCCATCCAAACTTTCCTTTCTACTAATTATGTCAGCTGCGAGCACTTGGATAGTGTGCTAGAAGTGGAGTTGGGGCAGACCAATTTGGAGCAGAGGTTTTTCTTTTTCTAGATTTAAAATCACTTCTATAAATGCTAAAGGAATCAGTAGCCTTTACAAAAGATCTATGCTGTGGAGAGAAGACAAAACTGCCAACTGTGACATATTTTGCCCTCAAGAAATCCATTTCAATGTCCACAACAACCCTCCTAAGATGATCTATAAAGTCTTTTTATAAACAGTATCATTATAGCAAGCACAACATCCCAAAAAAAAGACACTATCTAATCTGCTAATAGATATCTGCTATCAGAAGCACAGTGTCTTTTGATTCTATCCATGCAAGGTTTGACCCAGAGCATAGACACATCAATCTGCAAACTGGATATTAATATCTACATTTTGATAAAGTCTCTAATGTCAGACAAATCTACTTCATGAATAAACTTTGGAAGAAGGCACAAAAAATTAAACAAGGTAATTTACTTTTGTTTTAAGATTTTATTGTAATATCTGATGGTCAGTTGGATACCGCCACCCTAAGATAAAACCTAGTCCAACCACATGGGAGTTCTTTTCAATGTATGGAGCAGTCACTTTGCAAGTTTAAAACTTCTGAGGCTACTAAGGACAAAAAACTCTTAGCTGCAGAGGTTAGGGAACAGTGTTACATTTAAAATTCCATGCTTGATTCATCCCCACAAAAACTTTAAAGAGTATAATCCACAAAAGATAGCTTATGCTTTTAGTGGTTATTTTAGATCACCCTACAACTTTTGGCCCTACAACTAACACTGGAAGCAAATAAAACTTCTTGAACGACCTCCATCTGCCTCATCTAACTTAGTTTCATATTCTAAACATAGCTTCATATTCTAAACATACTGAATATGCTCTGCCTAACTATAAATACTCAAGTCCAGGCAGTGTGTTGGGAGAATACTATAAACTTTTCCCGCACATACACACTCCATGTTTATTAGCCACCCTTGATGCTATTGCTTGCTCTGGAGATGCCTAAGGTGACCATAATCCCTTTACCCAAACCTGATAAGGAGCCTGCGTCACTGCAAAATGTTAAACCTGTTTCTTTATTAATCTCAGATTTAAAGATGTATGCTAAAATTGTCTCCAAGAGAGTATTGCATATCTTGCTACAATTTGTCAAAGGGGACAGGGTTTGTTTTGTCTTGGAATGCCAGGGCCCAGATGCCAACAGACAACTTCTCAATTTAATTAAATGTTAAGAGATTCAACAGATGCCTTTCCTGCTTCTTTTTTCTGGACGCAAACAAGGCATTTGATAAAGTCCATCGGGATAACTTAACAACTGTTCCACCTTTCTAGAGAATTTCCTATCACCAACAGAATGCACTAGGGATGCCCCTGTCCCCTCTTATCTCTGTGCTCCTATGGAATCTCTGGCAGAGATAATAAGAATGCAAGCAGATATTCTTGGCATAACAGTAAATCGACAATGAAGTACTTTGCAGATAATGTTATTCTATTACCTAGTGACCTGTTTTTTTCTCTTTATACAGTGTATAAAGTGCTATCCCTTTTTAATGAGTATTCTATTATAAGGTTAATTAAGGTGAATTGTGTATTCTGGGCATGGGAGTAGACACAGCTACTAAAACTCACATACGATCTACCCTGCCATACACTTAGAATGATGACACCCTCCCATATTTGTTGATTACTCTAACAGCCCCTTCTTCCTTATTATACAAAGCTAACTTTTGAACTAGTACTACAGCAAATATAAACTGAACTTCAAAGACTTTGAAATAATCAGATATCATGAGTGTGCAGATTGGCATCCTTTAAGATGCTAGTTTTGCCAAAAATCCTGTACTATTTTAGGGCCTTACCAATTCCTTTCCCTACTTGCTTTTTACTTTTTATTAATTGTAGACTTAAATTGCATGTACGGCAGTTTAGACTCACTAGGCACTCCTATAAGATCTTTTGGAAACATAAGCAAGTAGTTGGCATGGGATTTTCAAATTTGAAAACATACAACTTAGCAGCACTAGCCCAAATGTGGCACTGGCTCCATAACAAACAATGGTGCCTACTAGAAAATAATGTGATACCAAAAGGAAAATTTTGTATACTTATCCTATCTTTTCACCAAACATGAAAGTATTGGAATACCTCATCCACGACCTTCATCTATCACAGTGGTCAAAAACAATGGGGGTATTAACTCCATGAGCAGGCCACCTGGTTCCCTTTTCACTTCTTTTCTCCAAATTCCTCCTGCTCCAACGGAAACATTTTACATATTTGAGAATAGCCTATTTCATGTAACACCAAGGCCAACCACGACTTACAATTCCTACTCTGGTATGGTGCTTCCTTAATAAGTCTGATTCTGCTTTTATAATTTTCTACACTCTAAACAAGATCTTTTATAAATCTCTATCTATGGTGCACTGGGAAGAAGATTTAAAGAAAAGATTTACTTCACTTAGTTTATCCTGTGCAATAAAATATCATCACAAAAATTTCAGATGTATTAATAATTGTGGGTTAGTGCAAAATGTGCACTTGCATTGGTACCTTACTTGATTTCAGCAGAGAACTCACAGGAGCTCAGTAAACCAGAGTCTCAGTCTTCAGATAGTCCACACAATCTCACAGCTTTGAACCATTCCACAATACCTTACAGACTCTTGTTGATTGCTGCTGCTTTTCAAGAATACCTTGCAGGTGGCTTAACCTCTGAGTATTCAAACTGCACACAAGTCCTCCCCTTAAAGGGACCGCAACTCAAATAATGGGGAAATATACCTTCCATCCAGGGCACATTCCTGTCATCCAAAATAAAATAAAATACCCTTTTGTACACATATATATATATCTAGGTTACCTGAACAGAACCAACAATGCACACAGAAGAACACAGAGATTACCCTAGGCAAACCAAAAGTGAATTAGCTTCATAATTAAACTGACACAAATGGTTATCCTCCCATGAAGCAACTGAAATTCAAAGAGTCATTGTTCCCTAGGTGTCTGGGTCTTTACAAGCTCTCAGCTGATAAATCCATTAGACATGTGTAGGATGAAAAAATGTGTTTAGTTTAGATACGTTATTTAACTAAATTCTTTAGCATTTGTTACATTTTGAAAAAATTAAACCGATTCGAAAAAATTCAAAGAAAATTCTACCGAATTTGAAAAAATCAATCAAATTCGAAAACATTCTACTGCATTCAAAAAAATTGTACCACATTCAAAAAAATTCTACTGCATTCAAAAAAATTGTACCGAATTCGAAAAATTAAACTGCATTAAAATAAAAAACTACTGGATTTGGAAAAAATTTGGCCGTATTTAAAAAAATTTGCCCGAATTCGAAAAATTCAATTGCATTTGAAAACATTTTTTTCTATTGTACTGTATTCTCTTATTTTGCACTCTTTTCTCTTCTATTCTAACATTTTCGATTGAAATTTGATTTCAATTCATTCTATTTGCAATTCGGAATTCGGAAAATGGTTATATATATATATATATATATATATATATATATATATATATTCTATTTTATTCTTTTCTATTTTTTTTTTATTCTATTCTTTTCAATTCTATTCTAGTATTCTCTTTTCTATTCTATTCTAATCTTTTATATTTGTATTCATTCTATTTGAAATTCAAATTTTGGACAATGGTTATATATATTCTATTTTAATCTTCTGTTCTATTGCTTTTCTGTTCTATTATTTTCATTTTTATCCTCTTATTTTCTATTTTATTATCTTCTATTATTGTCTATTCTATTATAATTTTATCTATTTGAATTTTAACTCAGTCTATTCGAAATTGGAATTCATTCTATTCAAAATTTGAATTCTGTTCGACTTGTTTTCAAATTCCTTTCAAATCTGTTTTCAAATTTGGTTCAAATCGAATTCCGTCTGAATTTTTTTACTCAAATAGTTATTTCGGATTCATTTAATATTGTTACTATTGTAATTCGGTAATTTGGATGCATCCGAATTCCAAATAATTAAAAATTAGTCTGAATTTTGACTCATAACAAAACAAACTGCACATGTCTAAAATCCATCTACAATCTGTAGCAATATCCTATCCCAATTGTCACTTCTTTAATTTTGGTGGACTCTGTCAAGAACAAAAAAATCTCAGGCCATCCACCTTCCCTTCCTTTCCCTCAGAGATTCTGTCCTTTAACATTCTACAGGTCTTGCCTAAATTAAACATCTTAGGTTCACAGATTAACAAGCATATTACTCCCCGAGTTTAGTAGTTAGCAAAATGTTTACTCTTAACTACCTGATAAAATAAATTTACAGAAAATATAGTTCTAACATTTGTAAGTTCCCTTATACTTGCCTTAAATTTGTCTTCTTTCTATGACTGACAAATTCACAGGATACCAAACTATTCTTCAATGATTTTGCCCTTCTTTATACAATTTGTGGACGGCCAGTAATTAAATTCCATAGTCATGAATCTTTTCCTAGTATTCCCCAGTGTTTCTGGAGAATCTGCATAATGACATCATGTTACATAATTAATCTGGTTCAAAAAAATCCATCCACTTCAACCCACAGAAAAAATAAATAAATACCAAAACACACACAAATTGAAAAAACTCCAAATACACAATCATATACCCACAGTTGATCCAGAGGAAGTTATAAAAAAAACATTAGCGCATTATCCAATTTGCTCCAGCAGGAGAAAATGATTCCTTCCTGATCACCTAAGAGGCAATTGGATATTCCCTGGATCAAATTTACCTATAAATATTAGTATCCGGTTATATTTTGTGCACTTAAGAAATAAACCAGGCCGTTTAATCTACTGATCTGGCCAGAACTCTTGAAGAAGTTTATTCCACATCTTCATAGCTCTTACTGTGAAGAAGCCTTTCCACATTTGGAGGTTAAATCTGTTTTCCTCCAAACGTAAAGAGTGCCCCCTTGTCCTCTGTGATGATTCTAAAGTGAATAACTGTACACTAAGTCCACTTTATGGACCACTTATGTATTTATACATATTTATCATATCCCCCTTAATCTCCTCTTCTCAAGAAAGAATACATTTAGTTTAGCTAATCTTTCCTTATAGCTGAGCTCCACCATGCCTCTTATCAGTTTGGTTGCCCTTCTCTGCACTTTCTCCAGTTCCCCAATATCCTTTTTTGTGAACTGGTGCCCAAAACTGAACTGCATATTCAAGATGAGGTCTCACCAACGATCTGTACAGGGGCAAAATTATATCTCTCTGCAATCCATGCCTCGTTAATACAATAAAGGACTTTGCTCTCTTTGGAAGCTTGGAATTGCATACTATTATTAAGCATATAATCTATCAGAACAACCAGATCCTTCTCCACCACTAATTCCCCTAGTTGTACCTCCCCCCCCCATTATGTATTATGTGTGCATATTTTAGCCTCAAGTGCATAACTTTACATTTATCAACATTAAAGTGGTTGTAAAGCCATCCCACCCCCCAAAAAAAACCCTGCAAAGCAAAGGCATAATGAGCTAGTATGCAGCGCATACTAGCTCATTATGAAACACTTACCTTGGAATGAAGCTTTTGCAGCATTCTCGGCACACCGCTGGGACCAGCGACATCATGCTTCCGGGTCTGCGGCTCTGTCCAATCACAGCGCGGGCTCCAGCGCTGTGATTGGCGGAGCCACGCCAATGTCACTCCAATGTCACTCCCATGCATGCGCATGGGCTACCCCGGGGTGCCGATTCTTCAGTGTGCATGTGCGGATGACGTCGGCACATGCAGAGACAGGGGATATCTCCTAAACCGTACAGGTTTAGGAGATATTTCCTGGACCTACAGGTAAGCCTTATTGTAGGCTTGCCTGTAGTTTAAAGTGGTTGTCATGACTTGACAACCACTTTAAATCTCATTTGCCACATACTGTAGTTGCTCAATTAAACAGTGCATTGAGGTTGGCTTGTAAGTTGGGTATATCCTGTAAGGATGTTATTCCACTGCATTTATTTCAACTACAAAGACTGAAATGGTATGTTTTATCCCAGACTCTATATTATTTCTAAATATATTAAAAAGTAAGGGTCCCAACACTAAACCCTGGTGTACACCACTAATAACCTTAGACCAATCAGAATACGAATCGTTAACCAATTTTCTCTGAATATGGTCTTTTAGCCAGTTTTCTATCCATTCACAAACTGATTTTCCCAGGCCTGTAGGCTTTACCTTACACATTAGCTGTGTGTGGGGAACTGTGTAAAATGCTTTTGCAAAATCCAAGTATACTATATCCACAGCCACTCCTTTGTCTAAGGTTTTGCTTATCCGCTCACTATTAGAAACCAGATTTGTTTGACAATTTCTGTCTTTTTCCAGCAAAATCTCCTGTATCTTCCCAACAATAAAAGTTAAACTAACTGGTCTATAGTTACTTGGTAAAGACTGCGACCCTCTTTTAAATAAAGGCACCACATTAGCCTTAAACCAATCCAGTGGTATTATGCCAGTCTTTATGGAGTCCCTATATTAGAAATAATGGCTTTGAAATGAAAGAGCTCAATTATTTTAGGGCACGTGAGTGTATGCCACCGGGTCCATATCAATTTTGAGTCATAGTGGTTTCATTTTAATGTTAATATCATCCCCATTATGGACTTGAGGTCCCCCCTGCTCCTTTGTATACACAGAGCTAAAGAAGGTATTTAATAAATGTGCCTTCTCTTTGTCCCCAGTCGTCCAGATTATTTTTTTTAAAGGGCCTACATGCTCAGACCTGACCTTTTTACTATTAATATATTTGAAGAATTTTTTGGGATTTGTCCTACTCTTTTTTTCAATCTGTTGGTCGTTTCAAATTTTTGCAGCCTTGATTTTATTTTTACATATTCTGTTATATTCTTTGTAACTTTTAAATGATGATAATGTTTCTTCATTTTTATATTTTTTAAATGCTCTTTTTTTATTATTTATAGCTTTTTAACTTTGACCGTGAGCCCCATAGGTTTTATTTTTAGCCTTTTAAACTTATTGCACATGAAAAGGTATTTTGCAGTGTGTTGCATACAGTCGTTTTGAAGAATTCCCATTTCTGTTTGGTGTTCTTTGATGCCAATGTTCCCTCCCAGTCTTAGTCTTTATTATGAACATTAGTAATAAGCTCAGCATAGTTTGAGATTACCAGGTTCAGTAGAGCATCCTTTCTCCTTTGTAATAGTTTATAAATGTTTGCTCTTTAACTGTTCCAATAGTGCCAATACTCCAGTCAATTTCAGAGTAGTTAAACATCCTCCATTATTATCACTGTCCCAGCCATTGCAGTCCTTTCTATCCGTGCAAGGAGCTGAGTCTCCACCTTCTCATTTAAACTGGGTGGCCTATTGAAAACTCCAATGCTTAGCAACACATAATGTGCAGCACTATCAACATATGTGAAATAAAATAATAATCTAAGTATGACAATCTCATAAATAATAATAATAATCCAAATATAGTGACAAATTCAAATAACACAAGAGTCCATAAATACATGTTCTCTTGTGCTCAAAAAAGACCATAAAGTGCAAGAAGTGATTCAATTCTCCAGAACAGCCCCAAGATTTCTGATAAGAACAGAAGTAAATTGAATGCTTACCAGACCACCATGGCCTTCACACTACTGAGTGGCCAAAAGTGCTTGAGGGGTAAATGGTATACTGTTAGGAGTAGCAGTGACATCTAGGACTACCACCTATGAGTTTGCCACCCCCACATCTTCATCCAACTTGGCAAATCTGTTAGTCTGCTCAAACCCAGGGCTGGCCTGTGAGCTCCAACCACTCACTCTGACTAAAGTAACCCAACTTTCTACCTGATAATCCTGATCCCCAAATCAGCCCCATTAACCCCTTTCTCAATTAGCTGAAGACTAGAGATGAGCGAACTCTAAAATTAGTGATTGTACCGGACTTTGGGGTGTCCGTGCCCCGAACCCGATCCCGGACATTAAAAAAAAAGTCCGGGATCGGGTTCAGTATTCGGGTATTTTTGCTGCCTTTTCTATAGCTGCTGGGCAGCCAGTCAACAAGCTTTTCACTAGTTTGGCCTTAGAAGCCATAACAGCCATGCCTACTAATGGCATGGCTGGGATTGGCCAGTGCATCATATGACCCAGCCTCTATATGGGGCTGGAGTCACATAGCGCCGCGTGTCAGATCGTGTCAGACTGCATTAGGGAGACCTTCATCGCGGTCCTGTGAGGGACACATTAGCGTTCAGAACCATCTTATAGTGCATTAGGGAAACGTTCCTGTTGTTGCTCTGAGGGAGAATAGTGGAATATAAAGCCTCAACATCCAAACCAACCAAAAGTGTGTCTGGAAGTACTTTAAGGTCTCTTATCATTGAGATAAGGTGAGGTGCATCTCTTAGGCCTCATTTACACTGCTGCTGGTAAACGGACGTTTTGAGGCATTTGGGCATTTTTTTCAGCTGCCCCTGAACTTTCCTCTATGTTATCTTATCGGTACAATTACACAGGGTTGTTTAAGGTCGTTTCCAGGCAGTTGAGTTTAAAGGCTTTTTTTGGAAAGCAAAAAAATGGATTCAGACACCAGTTCAGAGGCATTTGAAACACCAAACAGCTTGTAAACGTCGCTAAATGCGCCTAAACGCAGTAACTCGCATCTAGGACCATTTCGTTTCCATTAAAAAAATAAATGAATACATTTTCTTTAAAAACGCTCCTAGACGCAAACACTGCTAAACACCGCTAAACGCTGCTAAACACCGCATGCAAAACGTGTCAAAAAGGCCGTTTTAGACGTCGGCTTCTAGCTGTCAAAATAAATCGTTCAGGGGAGGTTAACATAGCGTCCCGTGTAAATGGAGCCTTATATAGAATGGGAGTGTTTTCACATTGTTTCTCAGGAAAGGATCTATATAGACACAGTCAGAGATCCTTTTCAGATATGACCTGTCTGTCTGATGGGCCTGTCTGGTTTCAATGTATTTTAGGTATGGCATATAATAAAGGAGTTTTATCAAATGTTATCTTCAAAAATTATTTTATCTATAACAGCATCTCCCACATTTTGGTCTATGATTTCAAACAGCCTATGTTGGTATAGGCTAATCACCATGCCTGTAATTATTCTGTACTACTGACTGTTATTCAAAATCTGTATTATTATCTTTTATATATTGCTCATATGTCTTTATCACTACATTTCCCCCTTGCTCACTGGCTTGATTACAATATCACACCTCTGTTTCCAGTTCCAAAGTTCTTTTCTCTGCTTTGATGTTATATTATTGTTCCTTAACTCAGGGAATTTAATTTTCAAAATGTCTACAATTTTGCGACAAAGAGTCAAATGTGGTAATGCACTTCCTAAATACATTCAATCTTAAAACAGATCCCTGTTCCACAAATTCGGCATCATCTTCATCATCTGAGATATGTCAGTTCACAAAGATTACTTAGAGCCCTATATTTCTTTCTAGACAGAAAATTACTGGATATTTTCTAACCCACCCCCCCGAGCTCCTTTTAGTATTGACCTTGAACAGGTCTCCCCCACGCACCTAGTGTTCTTGGCATTCAATGTCTATTTGAAGAAATAATTGCATACTAGTCAACAAGACACATTTCATAGGGAATGGGACATATACAGTAGATACTCTCTCTGAGGTGCCACATTTCCCTGCTATGGATTTCCTTAAAGGGTAACTCCAGTCAAAAATTACATTTTTCCGATTAATAGTATGTTAAATATCTTTATCTTTGATATTATTAATTTTCTGGTTAGCTGATTGTTTAGCTTAGAAAGTCTTATCTGAGGCAGACAATCAGCTTCTTCCTGTTCTTCACCAACAACGCTATCTCCCTTATGAAATTACTAAGCTCTCTTTCACTTTCTGAAAGGGTTGTCAGTCGTTCTTAGACACTGCATGCCTAGACCTAAGCAGCCCTGCCCAGCCCCAACCCATCCCTCCAATCCTTCACAGAACATGATCACATCATGTCTTCATAGCCTCGTTCTGGCTAGCAGCTTCCCCTAAGAGAGAGAGATAGAGGGGGTAGGCTTTGTAAGTATGTTATGTTTGTTAGAAACTGTAAGATAGATTACAATGCAACATGCTGCAGATTTTCTACAGTGCACTGCAATGGGCACTGTGTGTATGGTGTTTCACATGCCCAGCTGTTGTGAATGGCAGAGGGAGCTGGGGAAGAAACCTGAAAGAAATAAGGTACAAAGCAACATTTTTGAAAGTGTGAAAGGATATACAGTAGATTGATTTATATTGCTCATTACATGTGAGTAATGAGTTTAAGGCTCTGTTTCCACTAGTGCAACTTGTCATGCGACTTTGGACACATAAAGTCACATGACAAGTCACAGCCCATTGATTTCAATGGCACCCATTCCCATCTATGCGACTTAGAAAATCAGCGACTTTGAAAAGGTACCTGCACTACTTTGATGCAACCTTTCATGCGATCCAGAGAGTGTAAAGTTGGTTAGTGGGGGAGCCAATAAGTGGGTGGGGCAGAGCCGATGTTTGCTGGCCACCCACGATCGCTCCTGAGACACTTCAGAATGGGGATCTGTGAGTGTAAGCAAACAGATCCCCATGCTGGCAGGGGAGATGAGAGTGATCGTCTGTAGAGTTGAGCGAACCTGGTGCAGAACACATGTGTGTGAATAGCAGATGTGCAATGATTGACGGTTTCATTTAAAGTGACACAGACTTTAAAAAGAAGTGTGAATAACAGATGTGCAATGATTGACGGTTTGATTTAAAGTGACACACAGGCTTGAAATAATTGTGCAGAAGAGATGTGCAATGATTGACGGTTTCATTTAAAGGGACACAGACTTTAAAAAGAAGTGTGAATAAAAGATGTGCAATGATTGAGGGTTTGATTTAAAGTGACACACAGACTTGAAATAATTGTGCAGAAGAGATGTGCACTGATTCCCGGTTTCATTTAAAGTGATACACACATTTTGCAGAACAGTGATATGGGTACTCCCGGCTTATTTATACTTTTTTGACACAGTTTGAAGATGATTTTAGAACAGTTCTATGGCCTCTAATGTTAATTAATACTTTTCAGACCCATTTTGAAGATGATCTCCATTTTTGCATTTTTTATGTTTTTATTTTTTAAAAAATATTTAAAGTTATTTCCCTGTCCCCATTTCTTTGTAGGTCACTTGTCCCACCCTTACCCACATTTTCTTCCTTTTGCAGACCTCTAGGACCTTCCAGGACTATTTTACAACATTTTTTGTACCTAAAAGTCCGGGTCTCCATTGATTTCAATGGGGTTCGGGGTCCGGGACAAAGTTCGGGTTCTGTCCGGACCCGAACCTGGACTTTGTCCCGAAGTTCGGCCGAACCAGCAGAACCCGGACTTCTAGAAGTTCGCTCAACTCTAGTGATAACGTCACCTTATTCAAGTGAGAATAGTTTCCTTTGTTTCGCTGTTTTTAAGTAAATCAATCGGATACATTGTATAGTTATTATTCCTCTTTCCTCAAAAACATGTTTTGATGTGATGCATTTTCTTTGCTTATTCACATCTTTGAAAGCAACGTTTGCCAATTCCCTAGAATTTGGCAAGCTTAATAAAGAAATGTTTGCATTGACACTGTTATAGAAAACTTTGTATACCTGTGACTCTCGCTAAATACGTGTAACGGAAAGGGTATATTTGCTATGTCAATAATTACTGCCAGGTTAAATCCTCAGAAAAAAATATTATTTTGTAAATAAAAATAATAGTTTCCAGTTAGGTTAATAATTCAATAAAGAAATCACAACAAAAGTTCAGCATTAGTTTTAACTATACTTTTTAGGCAGGATAGCAATTCTCAGATCCAAAAAGGACAGAGCTAAAAATCTAAATCTCCTGGCTGAAATATAGGTATTGCTGTATTAAATGTAAAGCTTGAAAAGGTTAGAGGCTGGGCTTAAAGTTTGGAATTTTAAGATATGATGTTAAAAAAGATTTGCTTATCAAATAAAATATTTGACATTGAAGAAGATTATAGCAAACTAATTTTGGGTAAAATAACTTCCTAATAAAAAAATAATTACAATAAACTACTAGCAAATATTCACTATCTTATTCGAATCATACAAAATCAAAATGTTTGAAAAAGACAAAATATGCATGCATAATTTTACACGTAGTGCTACCCCCAGGAGGAGCCGATGAATTGCCTTGTGATTTCTTTGCACACCTGAAGATGATGCAATTTCTAAGATTGACCCAGACCCAGCCAAGATGGCTGGCTCCTGCACTGGAGACACTCCATAGATAAATATTGAACAGTGGTCTCCATGAAGATGGCTGCTGCACTTTTGCATCAATGAATATTCAGTTTAACCCTGTTCACACTGCAGAAGGACAACACAGCAACAACAATAGAAAGATATCTGCAACAGCTATCAGCTACTATCCACAATGCCCAAAAATAGCGCTCAAAAAGTAGCTCTCATAAAAATGCAAGTTAACCACAACACATAAAGCAATGATTTCAGCATGCCTAGAAAAATCTGTTTTATAGCTTGCGTGGATTTCCTCAGGAATCTCACATTCCAAAGTCAAGACTGGCATTAACTATTTTCCAAAATGAGATAAAAAGGGGGTTATTGGGACTTTAAATGAGGCACCTCCAAAGACGTGTCTGCATCCCGGGTTCGGTAACAAAGAACAAAGGGAGTTGGGACTTTAAATGAGGCAGTTAACCCATGAGGTAAAAACATATGAACATGTTTATTGACAGAAGTGCATACAGTACATATGAGAAATGATTGTTCAAAATAATTGTACAGGCTCAATGGCATAGCAATAGTGTCATGGTTCATATCTGTGCATGAATCTATAAAATTGACAACATCAAGAATTGTAAGTTGAAAATAAGATTGAATGAATACACACACACATATATAACAAAACTAGGCGGCATAAACAAAAAATTGATTGGTACATGAATGATAGATGTAGAAGTATATGGGTCATAGAAAAAATCCCATTGGGCATGAAGCCACATCCTGAATGCCCGACGCGTTTCATGTATACAACACTTCTTCAGGGGCGGATGCTATGATATATCTACAAAAAACAGATGTAAGATGACTCAGTTTGAGTTTAAAGTGAGATAAAGAGATGAGAGTAGATTTGAAATACTCACAAAAAATAGGACATATTGATGTGTGGTGTGCATGAAACCAAAGCGAAGGATGCCGTATGGCCCGGGAGCTGAGATGGCCATTCGCCCGCAACGCAGGAACACACTGGTGACACTCCACAGACCCTCCGTCACCAAGAGATGAATATAGTGACCTGAGCTGTAAACTTGTCAAAAAGATCTAAGTGGAAAAAATTATAAGTGTATTAAGTAAGATAGTCCAAATTCTTCTGAAAGGTGTCAATGGGGATATAACACCAGTTGAAAGATGGGTGGTCGGTGGAAACATGCTAATGCAAGAAACATGGGTGAGTGTTATGAGCAGTAAATTCCATACCATCGAGTGAGAAGTGAAAAAAAGTCAGAAGGACCCAAGTCCACCATAACAAGGACCATCACCAGAAGAATGAGAGCAATAGTAGGGGGAAATAAATGAAGAGAGAGCAAGCTGACAACCAGATTGTGGGTGACCTGTGGGAGTTACCTTAGAATAAAAACGGACAGCACCGTCCTCCGTTCGGTACTCAATGAGAGTATGCAACGAGACGAAGCGTGTCTGGGGAAGTGCCCAATAAACAATAGCCGGGATAAGCCATATCACTGTTCTACAAACATCTGAAAACTGTGTGTGAAACTTAAACAATAGCAGGTAGAAGCCATATCACTGTTCTACAATCATCTGAAAACTGTGTGTGAAACTTAAACAATAGCAGGTAGAAGCCATATCCCTGTTCTAAAAACAGGGATATGGCTTCTACCTGCTATTGTTTAAGTTTGCAGATGAATTTAGAACTGGCATATGGCTTCTCCCGCCTATTGTTTAAGTTTCACACACGGTTTTCAGATGATTTTAGAACAGGGATACGGCTTCTCCCGGCTATTGTTTAAGCTTCACACAGTTTTCAGATGATTGTAGAACAGTGATATGGGTTCTCCTGGCTAATTTATACTTTTTTTTACACAGTTTGAAGATGATTTTAGAACAGTGATATGGCTTCTCCCGCTAATTAATACTTTTCACACACAGTTTGAAGATGGTCCACATCCACCTCCATTTTTGATTTTTTTATGTGATTTTTGTCTAAAAATGCTTTTAAGTTATTTCCTTGTCCCCATTTCTTTGTAGGGCACTTGTCCGACCCTTACCCCCATTTTCCTTCCTTTTGCAGACCTTTTTTTACAGCAATTTTCAGAACTTTTAGTAAAATTACCAGAACCCCAAACCCGAACCAGGACTTTTTTTGAAAAGTCCGGGTTCGGGTCCAGGTCCTGGACACCCAAAAGTTCGGTACGGACCCGAACTTTACAGTTCGGGTTCGCTCAACTCTACTGAGCATGCCAAAGATTGAGAGAGACAGAGATGAGTACTCAGGGAGAAGTAGAAATATAAAATTAATAAAAACAATAATAATTAATCAATAAAATACATCAAATAACACGTGTGTAGCTTTAATAATGCCACATTCAACTATGGAATACAAAAAAGAAAGACTGACAAAACTCCTTGTGCAGTCAACAAATGGACATTCAGGGCACAGCATGAGACTGGACAAGTTTAAAAACTGTTTTTCTATACACTTTAATTACAATATTACGACAAGGGCGGCACAGTGGTTTAGTGGATAGCACTTTCGCCTGGCATCAAAAGGGCCAACCACGACACTACCTGCCTGGAGTTTGCATGTTCTCCCTGTGCCTGCGTGGGTTTCTTCTGGGTACTCCTCTTTCCTCCCACACTCCAAAGATGTGCTGGTAGGTAAATTAGATCCTGTCTAAATTGGCCCTAGTATATGTATGAATGTGAGTTAAGGACCTTAGATTGTAAGCTCCTTGAGGGTAGGGACTGGTGTGAATGTGCAATATATATGTAAAGCGCTGCGTAAATTGACCACGCTAAATGAGTACCTGAAATAAATAAATGAATAAGGTTAAAAAACACAGACAATGTTCATGCAACTCAAATCCTCACCACCCTCTACAATGCAAAAGGATGTGTAATTTGTAGTGAGATGAACATAACAAACATCACTGTAGTCACAATGTCCTTAATAGCCACCTTCTTGATTAGAGTTTCACACCATTTCCCATTTTGCAGCATACATTAAATCAGTGTCCTTCATACATTCCACAAAAGTAATCATGAAATTAAGCTAGAAAAGCTCACATAGCGTAAAACAGTATAACATGTTATTGAGACTAAAACATATGGATAAGACTACACACATTTTCAAGATAACCAAACTAATAATGTTGGGTGATCAGTTCGCACTGAGCATAAGTTTAGACCCAAATTTTTGGGGCGCTCGGTGGGATGTTCGCCCGCCGAGCACCCTACAATGCACTGCGCACTGAACAGTGCATTCTAAGACCTGATTGGCTGAAGCAATGCACCTGACCCCTGGCAAGGCTTTGCCCAATCAGGTCACAGTGCATAGCTGGTTGTTAAGGAGCAGGCCTGGAAGCCAGCCGCTGCGTCCTTATCAATGGATGAGTTATCAACTGTCAACGGGCTTCCCCACTGACATCTGAATGAAAAAAAAACTATTACCAGCAATATAAAAAAGTGAAAGAAATGGCACAGGGTCCCCCCAAAATCCACACCAGTCCCCTAAGCCTGGTATGGATATTGAGGGGAACATGCATGGCAAAATTTTAAAAAAAATGGCGTGGGGTGCCTTTCAAAATCCATACCAGGCCCTTATTTGAGCAGGCAGCCTGGCAGGCCAGAAAAGGGTGGGGATGACTGAGCGCCCCCCTCCTGAACTTTACCAGGCATCATGCCCTTAACATGGAGGGCTGCTTTGGGACAAGGGGGCTCTGCCTTCCCATCCCAAAGCACCTTGTCACCATGTTGATGGGGACAAGGGCTTCTTGCCCACAACCTGGACAGTGGTTGTGGAGGTCTGTGAGCAGGGGGCTTATCAGAATCTGAAAGCTGCCTTTAAAAAGGGGGCCCCAGATCCCAGCCCCCCATGTGAATGAGTATGGGGTACTTTGTACCCCTAATCATTCACCAAAAAAAGTATCAAAAAGAAATAAACACACACACAGTTTTTGACAATTCTTTTATTAAAAATCAAACAAAAATGTCCCCGATGTAGATCTATTGTCAATCACGATGCCCACCACACCGCAAGGCCCGAAAAAAGAAAAAAGCTCCACCCATGATGAAGGCTACTGATGTCTGCCTGCTCCACTGCCTGACAGTTCTTAAATAGGTAAGGGGCGAAGCCACCTGACAACATCACCTGGGGGCTCAGCCTCCATGTGACATCACCGACTGGTTTGTCATGGGTGGAGCTTTTTTTTACTTTTTTGGGTCCGACGGTGAGGCGGGCATTGTGACTGACGAAGGATCTACATCGGGGACATATTTTTTTTATTTGTAATAAAAGAATTGTCAAAAACTGTGTGTGTTTTTATTTCTTTTTGACACTTTTTTGGTGGATGAGTAGGGGTACAATGTACCCCTACTCATTCACATGTGGGGTGGAATCTGGGGGCCCCCTTGTTAAAGGGGGCTTCCAGATTCCAATAAGCCCCCTGCCCGCAAACTCCCACAACCACCACCCAGGGTTGTGGGGAAAAGGCTCTTGTCCCCATCAACATAGGGGCATGTTGAGGGCATGTGAGCTGGTATGGTTTGGGAAGGGGGGGCACTCACTTGTCCCCCCCCTTTCCTAGCCTGCCAGGCTGCATACTCAGATATGAGTCTGGTATGGATTTTGGGGGGACCCCATGCCATTTTTTTTTTACATTTTGGCATGCGGTTCCCCTTAAAATCCATACCAAAGCCAAAGGTCTGGAATTTGGGATGTTTGTTGAACAATACTATTCTATTGGACTCACTCATTTACATGTGGTTATTGATGTTATTCTAGATAAATAATAGCTATACTTTTTGGTTTTAATCACATAAATCAGGGGTCGGCAGCCAGCGGGCAACGGGCCTCACCCGGCCCGCCACAGCTAAATATCCGGCCCATCAGTGCCCATGATTAATTCATGGGCACCCGACACACAGACATTTTCGCTGCTGTCTTCTTCATTAGACAACGGAGAGTGGTTGGTATCACAGAGCTGGATGGGGGGTGGGAACCACTGGAGTATACTTTTTACATTAAACAGCAAGTGATTGCTTGCTGGACAATACTAGCAACCAATCACCAGCGTGTTAATGTGAAAAGTTAACTTCAGCAGTTCCCGCCTCCACCCAGCCTTGTGATACCAATCTCTGTTCTGCTGTACACCTGTGTAAGGTAGGGGAGGGGACAGAGGACACTATGGGAGTGATGTGAAGAGGGACAGAGGACACTGCCATGGGGGGACCCTATTAGGGACCCCATTAACCCTGGGGACAGTGACCCCATCACCCCTAGGGAAAGGGACCCCTTCTCACTTGGGGACAGGGCCCCCTTCTCACCTGGGGATAGGGACTCCTTCTCATCTGGGGACAGGGACCCTATCATCCCTGGGGACAGGACCCCATCTCCCCTGGGGGTGGGGCCCCCATCTGCCCTGGGGATGGGGCCTTCATCTCCCCTAAGGGTAGGAACCCCATTTTCCCTAGGGACAGGAACCCTATCTCCAGACCATACTGGCTGGCCCCAGCCATCCTTGGGTGCCAGGATGGGGGAGGGGGCAGTAAAATCTAAATCCCCAGCCACATGCTCCCTCAGAGGGAGCTGGCTTTGTATTAGTAAAGCACCTTAAAGTGAGGTAAACCTGTACTGTTATTATTACTATGTTAGGATATTATCTTCATTTATTAGCAAGTGAATGCGGTCATCCATGGATTCACATACATTCAATCCGGCCCTTAAGTGGAAAAGGTTGCTGACCCCTGACATAAATTAACCAATTATATCAAAACCAATGTACTGTAATGGTCATCTTTATAGGAGTGGTCAGGGTATATAGCTTTGTGTAGCATCATTGACCAGGAAGTACAGAAGGCTGAAGAAGGGAAGTACAATAGTGTTTAGTTCCAGGAGTGCAGTTGTCTGCAGTGGATGGCTGGGACTGGTGTCTCACAGGAACATCGTTAGTCAGACATGCAGATGGGTCAGTTTAGGCTGCAGGCAGAGACATTTTCAGCAAACAGGCAAAGGATCAGTCCAGGCAACAGGCAGGAATGTGGTCAATATACAGACCAGGGTCAGTACAGATGGCAGTTAGATGTAACACTGCACTGATGTGGTGGTAATCACGAACATTGTTGCTAGCTGCACTGCTCTGGTGACACTAGACACTAGTGTTGCAGCAATTAGGAACATTGCTGCTGACTTACATTGATAAAGTGACACTGGGACTGAAGTGGCAACAAACAGGAACACCGCTGCTTGCTTAAACTGGAGGGGTGACACTACAGTTGGTGTGGCAGTTATCAGGGACACTGTAACTGGTGTGGTGGTGATCAGGGAGGATATGACTGGTGTGGCAGTGATTAGGGGCAATATGACTGGTATGGCAGTGGTCAGTGGCATTGTAATGGGTGTGGTGGTGATCAGAGACAATATGACTGGTGTGGCCGGGATCAGGGACACTGTGAGCAGTGTGGCAGTGATTAGGAACACTGTGAGTTCGTAGCAGTGATTGGGGACACTGACTGGTGTGGCGGTGATTAGGAACAGTGACTGACATACAGTGATATCAGAGCAGCCAGCCATGGTACACAATCACCACCACAGCAGTTCAATGCAACACTGCACTTGCTCTTTTTTTTCTTTTAAAACATCCTGTCACCAGAACAGCGCATGGTTACTATCATAGTGGCATTGCACTACTTTTGGGAAGTGATTAGGATTTTTTTTTTGCACTATGATTGCTTATACAGCCTTGATGGCACTACTCAGCAGCATTAGCATCAAGCACTGCCTCCCTGTACCATGTGATAGCTGTAGCCAATCACAGCTATCACAGTAGTTCTCAATGGCTGCAGCTATCACCTGGTACAGGGAGGCTGTGCTTGGTCCTGTACCATGTGATCACTGTGACCAATCACAGAGATCACAGTAGTTATCAATGGCTGTAAGAATGATAGCCATGTTTACTACTGCACATCACATGGTACTAGGGTGGAGCACTGCTGCTCAGCACTCATATCAGGGGTACAAATGAGGCACCGATCTGGAAGGACTTCACTGCATATAAACGGCTGGGTGGGAAGCGGTTAAATATTTTTTTAAGTTATGCTATATGACCAGGGACATGGTAACAAAAATAAAGTAAGTGTTATCCCTATTTGGCTGCAAAAGTGAAATACATTTTAACCACTTCAGCCCCGGAAGGATTTCCCACGTTAGGACCAGAGCACTTTTTGCGATTCGGCACTGCATCGCTTTAACTGACAATTGCGCGGTCATGCGACGTTGTACCCAAACAAAATTTGTGTCCTTTTTCACCACAAATAGAGTTTTCTTTTGGTGGTATTTGATCACCTCTGCGTCATTTCTGATCACCGCTATAAACAAAAAAAGAGCGACAATTTTGCAAAATAAAAAATATATTTCTTACTTTTTGCTAGAATACAAATCCAATAAAAAAAAATCTAAAAAAATATTTTTTTCTTTGGTTTTGGCCGATTTATATTCTTCCTCATATTTTTGGTAAAAAAAAAATTGCAATCGGCCTTTATTAATTGGTTTGCACAAAAGTTGCCACGTTTACGGATGATGAGAATTAATTTCTGGGATTTTTTATTTTTTTTATTTTTTACTAGTAATGGCGGCGATCTGCGATTTTTAGCGGTACTGCGATATTGGGGCGGACATGTTGGACCATTTTGACACTTTTTTGGGACCATTGGCATTTGTACAGCGATCAGTGCTATAAAAATGCACCGATTACTGTGTAAATGTCATTAACAGTGAAGTGGTCAACCTGCAGGGGGAGATCTAGGGGTTAACTGTGTTCCCTAGGCGTGTTCTAACTGTGAGGGGGCTGCTCTGTCCGGGGCATAAGAGATCTAACTGATCCCAGTGACAGGGATCAGTAGATCTCGTATGTCCCCACTGTCAGAATGGGGAACCATCATGTTTACATCGGCGGTTCTCCATTCTTTGGCTCTGGCGGCTCATTGTGGCTCGTCGGCGGACATTGGGTCCACCCGAGCCGTGGGCACACTCCTCCTCCGGCGCCCTCGTGTCCCCTAGCGGCCACTCCGCAAATCGCTGTCTATTTACGGCAATTCACGTCCACACTGCCGCAGTAAATATAATGTGTGCAGTGTGGGAGAGGTTAAATGGTTAGTTGACCTTTGTAATAAAATTTGCAGTGCAGTCAAGGGAACCCAGTAGCTTACAAATCATGGTGCAGTATACAGAAATTGATCTTCCTTTGAAATGCATAACTGTAGGCCAACCAAGGCAAAGCCTGGCCATAAATACCACATTCTGACCAGTATTGTCCTGCATATAAGCTGGGTGGATGCTATTGTGAGCATGCCCCATCATCACAGGAATGAGCATGGAGCTGCTCCTTAAAGGGGAATTTTACAAAAAAAATGATTAGTTAAACCCACAAGTGCTTTTTTTACCACTACTATTCCTTTAACCTCCCTGGCGGTATGATTCTGTCTGGAATTTTGTTCCAAAAGCGGTACAATTATTTTGCATGAAAATTTGGCGTTTTATATTGTAGGCCTGTAATTCTTAGGAATAACTCACTTAAATCTGTCCAAACAAGAGTCTAGTAGACATCCCGGGTATGAAAAAGTTTGAAAAATGAAATCATAAATTATAATATAATAAATAACTAAAAATAAGCTCAGTTGCAGAATTGTCGCTATCGTCACTTTCAGTTGCTGATGATAAATTTCCCCAAAAATCAGTATCACTCAATTCTGCAAATGATTCTTATTTACTATCGGTGTTTTCTAGCTGATCAAAAACCACTTTTGACGCAAAGGGACACTTTTTGGTTGCTATGGACATTCTCAAGTTTCCTGGCAGAAAGAATGACATTTATTATATAAAAATGCATGCAGGGCTCTGGGCAAACCACTAGGGACAAAGGGGGTGTGAAATGTTTTCATACAGTAATGTAATCTGTAAGATTACAGTGTACTGTATGTGTACTGTGTGTTTTACTTTTTGAATTTCCCGCCGGTCTCCGTCCCCGTGCGACGTGACGCTCGCAGGGAACGGAGCCCGGCACACAGGAATCATCTGGCCGCGGGGAGACACGCTGACACCGTGGGAGGACATCGCTGGATCCAGGGGACAAGGTAAGAAACATTGCCTGGATCCAGCGATGCAATCCCGAGTGTGGCTCGGGGTTACCGCTCTTGGTACTGAAATTCCACCCCGAGCCACACTCGGGAATACCGCCAGGGAGGTTAAATTGGCCTCTGAAATTTACAAATGCAGCAATTTAGAAATTGGATGAAATGTTTAGCACTGGGAAATACTTTTTGATAGATAAATAGTGCATTTTATATACAACTATATAGATTAGACCAATATGAGGGACAAATGAGGAGGAAAGAGGGACAGAAGGACTTTGTTCCAAATCAGGGACAGTCCCTGGATAGCAGGGACAGTTGGGAGCTATGTGTATGTGTGGATTTGTCGACTAACAATACAGCAGAACCACGCTTGTTCCTGCGATGAAGGTGTACTAAATGTATCCTCAGTCCTATCAGTCCTAGTTTATATACAAGACATACTCAGAAAGCTACTTTTTTTGTCCGGTTATACAGATACCTTGGTTGGCCTACAGGCAGTATTTTAAAGGAAACTCAATTTCTCTATACTGCACTAACTGCACTATGATTTTAAAGATAAACTCCAGGCCCAAAATCTCTCTTTAAGGGCTCATGCACACTGCAGCTCAAAGAAGATGCTCCTACAGGCTTTTAAACTTTTTTGAGCTCTCATTTTTCTGCCTGGAAACTCCCCTCCGTGTTAGCCAATGTGTCCATGCACACAATGGATTTTTCAGGAGTTTACAGGCATATGCTCTTACAGGCAGAAAAAAAACCCCACCAATCTTGCTTTTTGAGAGGAGCTTTCAAACAGAAAAGACGCCCAAGTGCCCAAAAACGCGTGAAAAAGCACGAAAGAGCATGAAAAAGTTCAAAGAAGCCCGAAAACACACACACAACAAAAATAGGAAAATTAGCTGGGGGGGTTGTTAAAAAAAATGCTTATGCTCAAAAAAGCTCAAAGAAGCTCAAAGTAGCTCAAAGAAGTTCAATAAAGACAGGCAAAAAAGCCCAAAAAGTACAAACTTCTTCAAGCTGAAATAAAAGCTCAAATGCCTGTAAAAGCAGCTTTTTTTGAGCTGCAGTGTGCATGAGCCCTTAGACATACTCCACAATAACCACACACATAGGTGTGCACAGGGGGTATGCCAGGCATGCCTGAGCACACCCTAATCACTATGTGCATTGCCGATTCCCCCTTACTGCCTGGGCTTGCCCTGTGTTGGCCCCCATGCCCCGGAGTGCTTCTGGCTTCCCTCCTGCCCTCTCACCCCCCAGCTGCTGTGGGGGATGTTTCGGGATGGAGAGTGGGGGAAGGTGCTAGTAAATATGTTATTTACCAGTGCCTTCCTTTTCTAAATGAACACAGTGAACGCACTCACTCACTGTGTTCATTCATAACTGAAGCATAGTTAACTGTGTTTACACAGTTCCACACAGAGCAGTTCCCATTTATTTACTGCCCCATGTAGCTGTGGCTGCAGAGAAAGGCATGTGTGTTTGAGCTTTGGGGTGCACATCCTAATGCAATAGGCTGCACACACCTATGACCAAACAGGATATAAATCTACTTCGTGTGCACTGTATGTCTTTGAAATTTCAGATATTACCTTGTAAAAATAGCAGTAAAATCATCACTGTGCTGTGCATGGTCTGTGCAGAGGGTCTCAGCATCTCCACCCACTATACAGGCTGGCTGCAGAAAACTACAGGAGGGGGCAGATACATGACCAGTCACCCTACACAAGGAAAGAGAGAAGCAGTGACCAGTCTTTATTACAGGAAGCTCCTGCATAGAGGCAAAGTGTCACACTGGATGACTAACCCTGTTTATACCCCCTTCCTGCCCAGACCAATTTTCAGCTTTCAGCGCTCTCACACTTTGCATCTCAATTGCTCTCTTATGCTACACTGTACCCAAAAAAAATTTGTAACATTTTTTTCTCACAAATAGAGGTTTCTTTTGCTGGTATTTAATCACCGCTGGGTTTTTTATTTTTTGCAATATAAGTGAAAAAAGAGCGAACATTTTTAAAAAAAAAACACTTTTTTTAGTTTCTATTGTACAATTTTGCAAAAAAGTAGTTTTTCTTCATAAATTTGGGCCAACATGTATACTGCTACATATCTTTGGTAAAAATAACCCAAATTAGTGTATATTATTTAGTCTCTGTAAAAGTTATAGAGTGTACAAGCTAGGGTGCAAATCATTGAAAATTGATCACACCTGATGTACTGATCTCATTTTGTGAGACACTAACAAGCCAGTAAAGTACAAATACCCCCCAAATGACCCCTTTTTGGAAAGTAGACATCCCTAGGTATTTCTCACAAGTGGATCCCAAACGTAAACCCTGCTACTGCAAACCCACAGTCCGCGCCAATTCCTATATGTATATGATCCAGTAAAACTAATGCAGCTGCCACTTCAATAATGTATACATAATGTCAAAAAAAATGCAACCAATCATAAAAAAGCATTCAGCGGCACTAAAGGCATACACTTTAGGTATGTAACAAAGAAATTGTCCAATAGAGGGATAGAAGGTGCTCGTGATGAAATATCCCCACTTTATTAGTCCCAAATCCACTCCAACTTAAAGACAGGTCATATCCCAAAAGTTGCCTTTAAACTGTCCTCCGTTTTCCACCTTGTAATTGTGTTCAACTCTAATATAAGTGGACCCTTACCAGACGATGTGGCTAGGCACTTTTCAGGCACTAGCAGACCTCGCCTTTTGTGCTACCTTGCACTGTATCCTTAGGAACCTTCTCATACCATTCCAAGATGTTAGAGTTAGACTATTCAGACTACCCTGACCATGGAGGATCGGCGGTAACCTATACATAGGAATTCGTTCTTAAAAGGCATACTATTGTTCAATATTACAATTTAAAACCATGGCACAAAACATTGTCTGTATTGAGTGGCACTCCATTAAAGTACTCCTCATTTAATAAACACAACTGTTACACTGCGCTATGCATTTTTATTTTTCATTTCAGAGGTAATGTATCCGCTGAGAATTTGATACACTCAACACTGGATTTTACCACATTCCATAAGTGATTAATTCCATAAGGGGCTAAACGCTTTCCCTCCTTGTATCCCACCATTTATCTGTTTGCTCATGTGTAATTGCTCATGTTTAGTGTTCATATCTATTAGTTCTTATACTAGGGTGATCATCATCTCCTAGTTTTGCTGGTCTCCTATCAGCTACGATGCCCCCTATATTGGGACCTTTTTTTTCTCTTCCATTTTCCTCTCTCTCAGAGGGGAAGGGCATTCACTGTCCCAAAGGTAAACAACTAAACTACAGGAAGAGGTACAAGGGATATTTATTAGAAAGGATATTTTTGAAGGGGAGAACGGTCTTCATACATGTATGATGAGTCCCATCCACAGCTAAATACTTCCTAGTCACTTATTCAGTAATCTTTGAGTCTTTATTATTATTTATTCATTATTTAAGGGACACCCGACTCCCTGGACTCACCCCTTATCGGGTCCCCCTCTAATATTGCATTCCCAAAATATAGTTGGACAATCATACCATATATTTATCTGTCTTGTTGTTAATATAGGTTAGGCATCACTGATGAAAGCATTGATATCTAATTCGATATTTAACCCATGGGGGTGCAAACTCCCCATGAGGTATATCCAATAAGTTTCCCTCCGGGAGAGGTCCCTTACTCTGTTGGAACCTCTCCACAGAGGGTAAACAGTTTCAATGCCACAAAACCTGGCCACTGAGGGATCCCTATTATGCTTCTTTCTAAAATGGAGAGATACATTGTGGTCCTTAAAACCTTTTTTGAGTTTGCTAGGTGTTCACCAATGCGGACCCCTAATTTCCTTTTAGTATGACCTATATTACAGAGTCCACATGGGCACCAGAGGAGATACACTACATGGGTGGTGTTACATGTTATAAAGTCTCTTATTTGAAAGGCCTTGCCATCCGAGTTGTTAAACTCCACACAGGGGTTATTATGTCCATATAACATTATGCTCATAGAACATAAATAAAAAAAATGAAAACGCATTTTGTTTACACAGTTATCAATTTATACGATATTTCCTACACATAGCATGTACATAGCAAAATGACACCCCAAAATACATTCTGCTACTCCTCCTGAGTATGGGAATACCACATGTGTGAGACTTTTACACAGCTTGGCCACATACAGAGGCTTAACATTGAAGTAGCACCTTTAGGCGTTCTATGAGCATAAATTACACTTCTCATTTCTCAACTACCTATTACACTTTTGAAAGCCCTGGAGCACCAGGACAATGGAAGTGCCCACAAAATGAACCCATTTTGGAAAGCTAACACCCCAATGTATAATTTATGAGGCATAATGCTTCTTTTGAACATGTCATTTTTTTCAGAAAATTTTGGAAAATGTGGAAACAAAAAAGGAAAACGCTTTTTTTTTTACACAAAGTTACCTATTTATATGATATTTCCAACACATAGCATGTACATGGCAAAATGACACCCAAAATACATTCTGCTACTCCTCCTGAGTATGGCAATACCATATGTCTGCGACTTTTACACAGCCTGGCCACATACCAAGACCCAACATCTATCTCCAGATGTTCTAGGGACATAAATCACACACATAAATTCCTGCCAACCTATCACAATTCTGAAGGCCCTGGAGCACCAGGACAATGAAAATGCCCACAAAATGACCCCATTTTGGCAAGCAAACACCCCAACATATAATCTATGGGGCATAATAAGTCTTTTGAACGGTTCATTTTCTTCCAAATGTTTTTTGAAAATGTGGAAAAAATGAAAACACTTTTTCTTTTAACACAAAGTTGTCCATTCATAAGATATTTCCAACACATAGCATGTACATAGCAAAAATGACAGCCCAAAATACATTCTGCTACTCCTCCTGAGTATGGCGATACCACATGTGTGAGACTTTTACACAGCCTGGCCTCATACAGAGGCCCAACATCCATCTCCAGGTGTTCTAGGGACATAAATCACACACATAAATTCCTGTCAACCTATCACATTGTTGAAGGCCCTTCATATTTCTAATACATAGCATGTACTGTACATACAAATTATAAACCAAAATACAGTCTGCTGATGCTGAGCAAAGGGTAAGAAAAGATTACCTGTGGTTTTAGTAGTGCGGTGGTCAACAGAGGAGAGCATTGGTCCAGGCAGCAGGCAGAAACATGAACAGCGACAGCAAAACATTCAGCCTCAGGAATACTGCCCATAGTAGCAGGCAGAGATATTGACAGCACAGTCAAAGCATTGGTCCAGGTAGCAGGCAGGGATGTGGTCAGCAGCAGCGAAAGGATCGTCCATTCAGCAGGCAGGAATACTGTCTGTAGCACAGGCAGCAGGCAGAGATACAGCAGGCAGAGTACAGCCAAAGTATTGAGTCCAGGCAGCAGGCACATGGTCCATAAAAAGTCCTGGGTCAGTGCAGGAAGAGATATTGTCAGTACAGCCAAAGTATCTGTCCAGGCAGCAAGCAGGACCATCAAGCTTAGGGCCTCGGTCAGGAAATAATGGGGACAGGGGTAGAGGCTTCTCCCACCCAAATTGCTTTAAGCCTTCGGACACCAGACCTGTTCTGGGATATACAAAACAAAGAGACAACCAATAACAGTTTTTCTCAAATGAGAACATCATTCTGGAACCCCTCACATATGTGAGACCCCTGTGTAGCAGGGTGAAAGATCAGTCCAAGGGACAGGCAAAAACATGGTCAACAGGCCGAGGTCAGTGCAGGTAAAAGGCAGAAATAGATGGTAGGCAGAGGAATAGTCGATACAGCCCAGGGTCAGTTCACGTGAAAGGCAGAAATATGGCGGATAAACAATGCAGACGGCAGGCAGAGGCATAGTCAATACACAGGCCAGGATCAGTTCATATGGAAGGCAGTGGTATGGTTGGTCTAAGGAAATAATCAGCACAGGAATTGAAAATTGGGAAATGGCAGTCTATTTGAAATATTATTGAAATACTAATAATTTACAAGTGTATGAAAGTGTTTGAAGAATTCTCCGATGCAAAGGCCAGTGTTGGAGGGACATTGGAGACAATAGAATAGATAGATGTCTTTCCTATCTCCTCTTTTGCTGCACTCCCGACATCTTTTTTGGTGTCTTCTTCCGGGTTGCTGATGCTTTCTGGGGGGGATCCTTGTGGATATATCAGGGCAGTAATGATGTCTTGAATGAAGGTTAGAAAAGGGTTGGGTCTTTCTGTTGATTTCCAGTAGGTGACATAAGCATTGTACATTGCCATATGAAAAATGTAAACAGCAGCTTTTTTATACCAGAAGAGGGATTTTCTAGTTGGTAGATAGGGCTGCAACATCTGGTCCTTTAAATCCACCCCCCCCCCATGAATTTATTATACTTGTGGATACAATGAGGCTTTTCAACTGGACCCTGTCTTCTTAGAAGTTCCACTGAGGTGGCATTGTCTTTCTTATCCCTCCACTTCACAGCCAACACTTCCTCGTTCTTGAGGCTTGCTGATTCACCCTTTGCAAATTTGTGGTGATTAGACTCTGTGGGAAGCCCTTTCTGTTTTTTTCTAGCAGTACCGCAGGCCAAAGTATCCTAAAAATATAGGTGGCGGAAAAGGGGCAAACTTGTGTAATGATTGTCCATGTAAATATGATATCCTAGATAGATAATGCACTAGCACCTTAAGGATTGGTGATTTACGGACTCATATTGTTCTTATTATTTGCACGCTGTATAGAATTCTCAGTGGATGATTATATATGTTTCTTTTTTGCATTAGCACTTTATATTTTGGTTGCGCAGTTTTTTGCAATTTACAGTTAGATTTTGGGTGGTATCCTTATTAATTGCTGCAACCACACACAATTATATTCACATTTAATTTAGCATGGTATTTATATATTATATTTAACTCTGATAGACTGGCAGGTACTCTGATGGACTGGCGGGTACTCTGATGGACTGGCGGGTACTCTGATGGACTGGCAGGTACTCTGATGGACTGGCAGGTACTCT